>OZ024831.1:16913600-17181494 GCA_964016985.1 Anodontia alba | reverse complement strand
GGCATCCGTCCCGTCTGATCAGAATCTTCGCTGTCCGCATGAAGAAAGCTTGGGCCCTTAGCTACCCACTGAGCGCACAGCGAAGACACTGATCAGACCAGGCGGATGCCCAGGCTGATCTGAGTCTTCGCTCGGCGCACATGGCATTTTGTTAGTTTTGTCATACGCTGTCTAATATTTAATTTACGCAAACCAACTTTCTTATATAGATAAACGTTACTGTATCTGGTCTTGGTCTGCACCGTTTATTCAGGACTGTCTGTCACAATACTTGGGTAAATATGTTAATTAAATAGCCACAACGCAATAGTTACTATTATTTGCTCTTAATACCATGTTCTACGTGTTTTATATAGTATTTAGAGGGATGGCCTTTTCCTGACCCTCTATTTGCCATTGGACGGAGAGAATTAATGGGTTACCATATGATAACACTTTGATATTTTCATACTGATTTGTTTGTGTTGAAGTTTTACGGCCCAGTCAACCAAATGGGGTTATGTCGAGCGTTGTCAGTTTACCTAATCACACGTTTACTGGACAGGCGATTAACCAGTGTGCACATTCTTTCGCCAGAAACTGACAACTGCCCTTCTTGAGTAAGCGGACGGGAGAGAATGACCGTAGAAAATATTTCATGTGATCAATCTCTACGAAAGAATGTTGCCGACCTCGGCGGGGGCTGAACCCGTGACCTCCTGGTCTCCAGTCGGACGGCGCATCCAACTGAGCCACTAGGCCGGGATATACATATTGAACTCGTGTGTATATATATATATATATATATATATATATATATATATATATATATATATATATATATATATATATATATATATATATATATATATATATATGCGCTGCGTTCTAAGAAACATAATGTTTAGGTTTAGACGAGCTAGCAATTTTGAAACGCCATCCTATGTATTTTTTTATCGAATGATGAGGTTAAATTTTAGCTGTTTTCTTTCTGTCTTTTTTTTTTTTTCAAACTGAATTACCTTGGCCACTAGGTACTAGACAACTGTAGAAGATCACAAGAAACTGTATTATTTCACCGAGAGGAGTCTAAAATGTAGCCACAACATTTGTTTTACTGAAAAAAAGAAGTCCTAAATTTATTTATCTCCAACAAGTGATATGCTATCGGCCTGAAATTTAAAACTGTTTATCGATCATGTCGAAGGTAAAAAATCCGAACATAAAAAAGTTGTCTATATAAATCATGTATATATACCACTTATCTATGCGGTAATGTTAATAAAGCTAACATAAAGTGTTTTTTTAGGCGTCACCCGTTATGTTCTAGTTTTTGTCAGGACGAAATGAGGGATTTCATAAAGCAGGTTCAATCTGGCAAGTTTTAGGCAAAAGAAATTACTACAATTAATTCAAAGATTTTACAAATGTTCTTAAAACATATCTGGTCTGGCGGGGTGGGTTCAACTGTCCCTCTTGACAACACATTACATAGTGACTTATATGACACTATTTCGATGGTCTAACTGTACGTTTTATTAAGACGCGTTTTTAATTTGTTTAAATAGTCCAGCTAATTGTGTCATATATAAGTATTTATACCGTATTGAGATTCAATACGAGATTCAAATGGCGATAAACAGGTTTGTTAGGTCATACACAGGATGCAGGATTCGAACCGGCGACTCCCTGCTTGCAAGTCAGGTGCTCCACCAACTGAACTGATCCCAATCAGCACACTCCTCTCCATTCTGACTTTTAAGTGCAAGACATCAATTGAGCATACTACAGTTGACTCTCGTTATCTCGACTTCGCTTATCCCGAATACCTACTTATCTCGAAGTGAAAATCTGGTCCCTTCCTAAACATGAAAATCTAACAACAGGTAAAATATATTGTGGAAAAGAGGAGAAATTGCTCCTAAGGAGCAATTTCTCCTCTTTTCCACAATTTTTTTTGATATATCTCTAACTCCAGGGAGTCCAACTACACATATCTTTGTTTAATGTGTTGTTCGAATTATTTTTTCTTCAATTCTGCAAATCTGATATGTCGAAGTACGGATATCTTACGGATTGTTATAGGTGAAATCTGGCAGTTTATTTCCAGAACCTCAACAAAGTTTCAGTAAAACGCCAATTTTTATAACCAGAAAATTGCCTATACTTTTACACTATGGCCAACCTCTTTATAACAATGTTGAGGGAATCTAAATAAAAAACCGTGTTAGCTAACCTATTGTGCGGTATCCAAACAAAGCTTATAGATTACATGTATGCATGTATATATATATATATATATATATATATATATATATGTATATATATATATATATATATATATATATATATATATATATATATATATATATATATATATATATATATATATATATATATGTCCATTTTGGGCACTTTAATAGCAAACACCGTGTTAGCTAACCAACTGTGATGTATCGAATGAAATGTACATACTATTTTGAAAAAAAAAATACCATCACGAAAACACGCCTATATAATTTTGACCCCCTTTAACCCCACTTTTATATAGAAAAACTGGGGTTTACAGGGGTATACATTATTTTTCTTATTTCTGCTCAAAAGCATAGATTGTGGGTACTCGTTAGAACCGCCTCGTGGCGGTTCTTACGAGTATCCACAGTCTATGTTTTGAGCAGAAATATGATACGCACTGGTTATCCCGTCTGATGCCCGTAAAACAATTATAATAATGATTACCAGTGACCGTTGATGTCAAAGCATGCGATTTCCAACTAAAAAAGCCGGGCACAGCATTTCCTACAAACTTGCAGAGTGCCCTGTGAAGACTCAGGTCAGCCTGCGCATCCATGCAGTCTGATCAGAGTCTTTGCAAGACATTCAGTAGTAGCCAAGGAGCCATCTTTAGGTGGGCAACAGCCTGCACGGATCTGTTTTCGCTGGGTGCACATATAATCTTGTACGAAATGCTCGGCCTCGACACAAATTTGCTGAACTAAGGGTGACAACAGAGAGATTAAAGTCTAGACCTGAATAGTGTCACAATTCGCAAGACACATTGTTCTATTCACGATATCTGCATTAATGAAAATTCGAGCGAGATTTCGAAAGGAGACGGATGAAAACGCGGGGTTGATGATAAGGCGTTTATTGGCGATAATGCAATAACGTGTACTTTATACTGTAATAATTATGTTTTACATGCAAAATATTTTATTATTTCGAATGCCATGCTAAAATAATTGTTTGTAGTTACTACTCAATGAAGAAAAAATGCAAACATCTCTGTGGGAAAATATGTTATTTGGCATTCGAAATGACATTTATGCCAAGTGGACCCTTCTTTGGTCAGGTTTATTTTCTGTATAGGGTGTGTCTGGATAGTTTTATCATTACCTTATTTGATAGCCGTTTCTGAACTTAATGCAAACAGTGTAGATCCTGATCAGACGCCGCATCTTGCGGCGTCTGATCTGGGTCCACACTGTTTGCCAATGTCCCTTTTATGGAACGCTAAGCTTATATGGGTTGATAAAACTAAATGAAATGTGGCGCTTCCCAAAGCTGGCAATGAATGCTGCATAGATCTCTTTCTTTATTTATTTTCTTTCTTTTTTTATGTATTTCTTCGTGTTTTGGGGGGCTTTTTTTTGTATTTTTTTTTTTTTTTTTTTGTCGTTTTTTTTTTTTTTTTTAAATCACGAGTCAGTCTACAGCTGACTCCCATGCCGGCATGCAGAATCTCAAGTTAAGTTCTTAGATATTATTTATTTCTGTATTTACATTTATTTATTTATTTATTTATTTATTTATTTATTTATTTATTTATTTATTTATTTATTTATTTATTTATAATTTATTTAGCTGTACGTGCTTCGTTCTTGGTCTCTTTGAATGTTTGCGAATCATAATGAGTTAATCAAAAGCAGACAATCCCGGTAAAATTAGAATCTTCGCCGGTCCGAGCATTCTTTGATATAGGATTTAATTGTATCATACTACACTGGTTTATTCAAAAGGATTATTCTTTATAATAGTGAAAAATGATAATGATGAGTAACCTTTATACCCGCCTTTACAAAACATTACGAAAACACGCCTATTCAAACAAAAAATTTCATCTCCAAAAACTGAAAATTTTCAGATAAAAAAACTTTAATATTTTTCATGTTTCTGTTCAAAACACAGATTGAGAGTACTCGTAAGAACCGCCTCTGCGAGGCGGTTCTAACGGGTACCCACAATCTATGGTTTTGAGCATAAATAAGAAAAAATAATGTATACCCCTGTAAACCCCAGTTTTACTATATAAAGTGGGTTTTAAGAGGATCAGAATTATATAGGCGCATGTTTTCGTGATAAGAATTTCACAGGTTCAGATTTGTCAAAACACATTTCCTACGACAGGAGAAAGAGTCGGTAGTATGAAAGTTACAAATAGGAATCGCCGGCCTCGGTGGCTCAGTTGGATGCGTCGCTGTTTAGTGATCAGGAGCTTGCGGGTTCGACTCCCGCCAGGTCAGCAACATTATTTCGTGGAGATTGATCATGAAATATTTTCTACGGTCATTCTCTCTTTTCCGCTGATTCAAGAAGGGCAGTTTCTGGCGAAAGAATGTCCACAATACTTAGAGGTCTAAGCCTGCTCAGTAAAAGTGTGTTTAGGTTAACTGACCGCGCTCGACATAACCCCATTTGGTTGACTGGGCCGTAAAACCTCAACACAAACAAACAGAAATCTCCTTATATTTACACAATTCTAAAAACGGTGTACTAATACGATTATGATGCTTAATGTAGTGTAATGGTGCGTAATGTAGCGTAATGATGCGTGAAAATGAGCAATGTATTGTGTTACGAAAACATGCCTATATAATTTCGACCCCCTTAAACCCCACTTTTTATATAGTAAAACTGGGGTTTACTGGGGCATACATTATTTTTCTTATTTCTGCTCAAAACATAGATTGTGGGTACCCGTTAGAACCGCCTCGCCGAGGTGATTCTAACGAATTCCCACAATCTATGTTTTGAGCAAAAATATGAAAAAATTTAGAATTTTTCATCTAAAAACTTTCATTGTTTTTGGTGGTAAAATTTTCAGTATATTTGAATAGGCTTGTTCTCGTAATGTATTTCTAAATCATGTGGAATATAAAAATGTTTTCTGAGACTGTCACACATCCTCAGAGCTACATCTTTAGTTTAGAATGACGACTGAAATGATTATGACACAGCCGATTTTATTATTATTATTATTATTATTATTATTATTATTATTATTATTATTATTATTATTATTTTACTTATTTAGAAGTCAGCGTTTATGAATTAAACATGCATTTCTGCACAAAACCAGAAGGACAATCATGACAAATATCTGTATTATATTATTATATTATTTCATTTTAATGACACGCGAAAATGATATGACCTGGGTATTTCAAATACTACTAGTCCTAGCCACACCTCTACGGGCCACAGATTGAGCTTTAATGTTTAGGAGCTCGAACATTACAGCCCCTGTGCAGTACCAGATGGAAACTAAGGATAAAAAAAAAAAATTCCTGGGCTGACGTGACAGGTCGAAACAAACAGAGATTGAATTTGGAAAATATAACAGCATACCTTTTTAACTATTATCCCCAAATAGAATAATGCATTTCACCATTAGTTTCACATTCCTTAACATATAAAGGCATTACATTTTACGGGACAAATTTCAACGCTCACCCGTCTGTAGATTACAATCTTGGTCAGTAAAACGGACCTTGTACACGTCTAAGGGCTTTACCAGTGTTGCCACTGATGATCGATGATCCCACTGATGATGGATTAGAATCGATCATCAGTCATTTTTGCCTCTTGTGACTGATGATCGGAAAGATGTCTTACAGTCAACTAATCAGAAAATATTTTTCTCACTTTTTATTTTTATAATTTATAAAGAGATGAATTTCAAAGCTGTCTGTTTGGGTCATCTAGATTTGTGGTCAATATAAGTGAAGAAATTGGATAAAATAGCTAAAATTAGTCAACCAAAAAGTACTAATATTTCCTTATTTCTCCATGAAAACATATGTTTTTATGGAGAAATAAGAAATATATTATCTGGACACCCCTCTTACTGACCCTCTTACTGAATTGGAGTTATGAATAAGTAAGAGTGAATATATCTTCTACAAATCGATTATTAATCGATGATCAGTCGGTTTTAGAAAAACCGATGATCGACTATGATATTCTGGTCGACTCCTAATACTAATATTTATTCTAAATTTTACTTATAAGGAACCATACATATAACATATGGTCGCACTTTAGGCGTTTTAGGCATCATTATTAATCGCGCGGACATAAGCATTTTTGTACGCTACATACATCACGAAAACATGCCTATATTATTTTGACCCCCTTAAACCCGACTTTTATATAGTAAAATTGGGGTTTACAAGGGTATATATTATTTTTCTAATTTCCGCTCAAAAACATAGATTGTGGGTACTCGTTAGAACCGCTTCGATGAGGCGGTTCTAACGAATACCCACAATCTATGTTTTGAGCAGAAATATGAAAAATATCAGTTTTTTTTTATCTTAAAATTATCAGTTTTTGGAGGAGAAATTTTCAATACATTTGAATAGGCATGTTTTTGTAATGACTAGCCCCTATACTATTTTATTACAGGCCTTTTGATCATTATCTATAGAAAATAGTCTCCGAATTGAAGTTAGTAGACAGAAACAAGGACGCAAGGTCATTTTTAGGCAATATTGTCCATCTTTACGCAACATTACGTGTCATTAAGCATCTTTACGCATCATTACTGCTTTTTAGGCAGACCATTTTAAAACATATCTTAAATGTTGATATGTTGTTAAAAAGGCAGAATTTCGCCATTGAAATATATATATAAACATCTATCTTTTAACAATGACAATCAAATAATACAAAAGAAGTTTCCATTTGAATAGCGACACATTATAATTTGCGTAGCGATCAAGGCAGCATCAACCCTTTGCCAAAATTAGTGGCAATAAAAACTTCTTTCAATAGAGATTAATTTTATTATCATTGTTATTTTTTTTTATTTGTTTACAAAACAATCTACTAATTTTTTCCTTGAAAAATTGACACAAGATTTTATGTCCTAAATAATTGAAATATTCAGGATTAATAACGATTGATTTTACACAATCAGTAACGGAAAACCCTAAAATTTCCTGCTCCCCCACACCACCCCATCCCCACACGTTACTGGAAAGCCGGGAACCAGTGAATTACTGCTGATAAGGTCAATAAATAGTTACATTTTAATCTATGTCCTGAAGCGTTGACAATTACAAACACCGCTAAACCATAAATTGACTGGCCAGTGAAAATAACATTCAGTGTATTTGTTCTCTGTTGAAAGAAGATTGACTGTGCGGAAACGCAAGCTGATCTAATTTTCGCCAGCCACACATATCATAAAGTATGTTTTCTTATGTCACGACATTGTCTGACACGGGAAAGTAAGGATATATCTTACTATTGTCTTGTTGCAAGTTCCATGGTCTCCGTTGTGGTCTGTGTCGTGCCCAGTTTCATCATGGTCGTGATCGTGCTCATGGTCATCACATTCAAGACGCTCAAACAATTCCTCAACCAAAATCTCCAGCTTCTCAGTAGTAAAGTCATTTCTCTCCGATATATGAAGAAAACTGAGTATTTCAGGATAAGGGTCCAAGATTCGAGCACCATGACCTTCATGCACATGGTCCACAGAGGTGTAGGCACATCCCAGTAGTCCTAAACCGATGATAATTAATTTGATGATTTTATCCTCCATTTTGTTTTAAATGACGCCTTTTTTTTCTAAAATATTTGTCACCTGATATTAACAAAACTAATGCATACTCTTTCTTCCCAGTATACGTATAGCTTCACATTTCACTGATATGTGAATACACCTGTAGAATGTGAAACACGACTGGTACTC
Organism: Anodontia alba; assembly: GCA_964016985.1. Lineage (NCBI taxonomy): Eukaryota > Metazoa > Mollusca > Bivalvia > Lucinida > Lucinidae > Anodontia > Anodontia alba. Next base: position 17,173,534 of record OZ024831.1, on the reverse strand, counting down.
TGTTTACTCTGTTTAACATTCACGTGATAAACGCTTTGAACCAGGTGGAAACAGGTAACCAGACTAGCGACACACGGCCTCAGTCACCCGTAAAACAGCGCAAAATTATACGGCGAATCAAAGGATTAACCATTACCACTCTCTGGGCTAATTCAGCAGACAACATATTGATGATATTTGTCTTTTTTTTTTTCAGAAAACAGGTTTTGACATTTCACGCAAATTGTCTCCAGTGGAGACAAGTTGCATGAAATGCCAAAACCTGTTTTCTGGGAAAAATAAGAAAACTATTTCTGTAGGTATTCTGCTGAAAAGTTTACCCAGCGTCCTAAGCGTTAAGCTATTGTATTGTTTGTTTGTGTTGAGGTTTTACGGCCCAGTCAACCCAATGGGGTCATGTCGAGCGCGGTCAGTTTACCTAACCACACGTTTACTGGGCAGGCTTAGTCCTCTAAGCGGTTAATCAGTATTGTGCACATTCTTTCGCTGCCCTTCTTGAATCAGCGGAAGGGAGAGAAAGACCGTAGAAAATATTTTATGATCAATCTCCACGAAAGAATGTTGCCAATCTCGGCGGGGGTTGAACCCGCGACCTCCTGGTCTCCAGTCGGACGGCGCATCCAGCTGAGCCACCGAGACCGGCTATATTGTCGTCTGTTTATAAACACATTGCCTGCGGTTGATCACGACTGTTTCTCCGTGTCAGATCTCAAGTAAACATCACGAAAACATGCCTATATAATTTTGACCCCCTTAAACTCCACTTTTATATAGTAAAACTGGCTTTTACAGGGGTATACATTATTTTTCTTTTTTCTGCTCAAAAACATAGATTGTGGGTACTCGTTAGAACCGCCTCGCCGAAGCGGTTCTAACGAGTACCCACAATCTATGTTTTGAGCAGAAATATGAAAAAAAAAAAAAAAAAAAAAAAAAAAAAAAAAAAATAGAATTTTTATCTGAAAACTTTCAGTTTTTGGTGGTGAAATTTTCAATATATTTGAATAGGCGTGTTTTCGTAATGAAATGTTTATGTTATCATGCCTTTGTACGTCAATATTCTAACGGCGCGTTTAATGCAGTACAATACAATAATTTTATTGCATTAAACATACATAATATTTCTAGAGTATAATAAGCACCAATAGGCAATTACATGGAATTTTCTTTTTCAAAGGAGCTTGCATCTTGTCTTGTCGAATTACTCTGAATTTTGTCTGCTACATACATGTAGGCTGGACCCCAGCATATAGTGTTTACCCCCAAAAATATAAGGTATATCAGCCATACCCAAGAAATATCCGGTATATCAGCCATACCCCAAAAATATCTGCAGATATTAGCATACCCCAAAAACTATTCCCCTTGCTTTCTTTTTATAAAAGTGAGATTTTTCTTTTATTTTTCCTGTATAATGATTGAATTAGTATTGAACTGATGCACTGCAGGATTAGAGCTGTTAAAACTAAATTACAACTATCAGTTCAACAGACGGTTCTAACCCCGATTCTTACAATACCCCCACCCCACCCCTCCCCACCCCACAAACAAAAAAAAAAAAAAAAAAAAAAAAGAGAATTTGTATAGACCCAAAAATAGTCAGTTTTGAAAGTGACTCCACCCTCCAAAATACCTGCAAATGGCCAATACCCCAAAAAATAAAATAGCCACTTCCCCTCCCCCCTCCCCTCCCATAATAGTACAATTCAAAATTCTAAACCCCCAAAAAATAGTCCTAGCCTATGTAGCAGGCAAAATTCAGAGTACCCCTCCTGAGGTCAAGAGTTACTTTTAATTTTAATCATTTAACATGGGATCGCTCAAATTAGGTTGTGCAACTGCACATGGTGATCTGGGCGTTCTCATCGCATCAGGGGAAGGAACTACTCTGGACTTATATCATCCATTTCAAGGGAGGCCACTCTAGCTCGAGCAAAGGGGCTATCAAATTTATCCATAGTCTGAACTCTATTGAAAATTGAAAACATATGTTAGCGCACAATTGTCTATCCCAAAGTACATAAGTACTCGGGACATTAGAATTTGGCAATCTGTTTGCCAGTGTTCACCTGTTTTAAGGTGCTGGTTTTGGGCCATGTGTAAGAAATGTGTTTTCCTGTCCATTACTTTATAAACAGACCAAACTGTTTTGAAAAACTTACTCCACATGCTGATATATAGTGATTCTTCACTGTTCTTAATTTTGAAACTATACATTTCAACATACTTGAGAATTTTGGGGTAAAATCATGCTATTTAAAAACACTCGAATTACCATCACGAAAACATGCCTATATAATTTTGACCCCATTAAACCCCACTTTTATATAGTAAAACTGGGGTTTACAGGGGTATACATTATTTTTCTTATTTCTGCTCAAAAACATAGATTGTGGGTACTTGTTAGAACCGCCTCGCCGAGGCGGTTCTAACGAGAACCCACAATCTATGTTTTGAGCAGAAATATGAAAAAATATCAGAGTTTTTTACCTGAAAATTTTCGGTTTTTGGAGGTGAAATTCTCTATATATTTGAATAGGTGTTTTCGTAATGCGACGAAAAGAAAAAACAAAGAGTTTACTTGGAAAAAATAATTTGACAGATATATCCTTTGAAATCATGAAATACGTATAGTATGGTTTATATTGGAGTCGACTCTCGTATTCTCGAATTCCAAAGGACTTTCTGAAATACTTCGAGATATCCGTACCTCGACATATCAGATTTGAAGAATTGAGGAAATAATAATCGGACTTTTGAAGTTAGAAATATATTGAAAATATTGTGGAAAAGAGAAATTGCTCCTTAGGAAGATTTTCACTTCGAGATAAGGGGTTACACGAGACAAGCGAGGTCGAGATAGCGAGAGACAACTGTATATGAAAACTTGTCTCAGAAGCTAAATTTGACAAGAAACATGACAAATTGCTGTTTACAGGCACATGTCACAGAGAATTAGGGCAGATTGTTTGAATCTATCCCTACTAACAATCATGTCAAACATGATCATTTATTGGCCTCACGGCAAAACCACAGCTTAAAAGAATATCAGCATTGGCAGATATTTGTTTATACAGTATAACCTCAATGGCTCGAACACGGATGGCTCGTTTACTGTGGATGATTCGAACTCGTTTTTCAGTCCCTATAAAATTCTTCCAATAGCCCAGGAAAACAAAAATTTAGGGATTCTTTCTTATTTTATCATGGAACTGTATGTTGTGTGTACTCATTAGAATCGCCTCATCGAGGCGATTCTAATGAGTACATTCAACATACAATCATTGTGTAGAAAATCGAAAAGATTTCCCTAAATTATCGTTATTTCCTTCCTGAACTGGTGCCATGATTAACCCTCAGTGGCTCGAACTACCCAAGTTTCGAACAAATTTCCATGGTCCCAAAGATGTTCGAACCATCGAGGTTCGACTGTATAACCGTCAGCATCAGCCCAGGTCATGTATTTCTTTTTTTTTTTTTTTTTTTTCAAAGCAGTCCTTAAATATCATTTCACTCATTTTGAGTCTATCCCATTAATCTGCAAATAGCTTTATGGTTAGATCTGAATATATATAGGCATTTATCGGGACAGAAAGCAATGAGTAGACGCTTAGGCCCTGGGTAGTTTTGCTTATGTAGTTTTGGCCTAATACTAGGGTTGGGTTGTTTTGGTTTTATTAGGTAAGTCGCTTCTGCCATGCATCACGAAAACATGCCTATATAATTTTGACCCCCTAGTAAAACTAGGATTTACAGGGGTCTACATTACTTATTTTTATTTTGCTAAAAACATAGATTGTGGGTACTCGTGAGAACCGCTTCGCCGAGGCGGTTCTAATGAGTAACAAAACCCTACGTTTTGTGCAGAAATACGAAAAATATCAGAATTTTTTTTATCTGAAAATTTTCCTTTTTTGGTTGTAAAATTTTCAATATATTTGAATAGGCGTGTTTTCGTAATGACTTGATTCTTATTCAACCATACCCTAGTCATTACAAAAACACGCCTATTCAAATACATTGAAAATTTCACCTCCAAAAACTGAAAATTTATAGATAAAAAATTCTAATATTTTTCATATTTCTGCTCAAAACATAGATGGTGGGTACTCGCTAGAACCGCCTCGACGAGGCGGTTCTAACGAGTACCCACAATCCATGTTTTTGAGCAGAAATAAGAAACATAATGTATACCCCTGGAAACCCCAGTTTTACTACATAAAGATGGGGTTTAAGGGGGTCAAATTTATAAAGGCATGTTTTCGTGATGCTAAGACGACTTATCATATCCTTTATATCATATTTCTGTATCACTCTTACCTACCTAAATTAAGTCACCTAACACTTCCTTTACTACACACCTAAACCTGTTATTTCATATGTTCCACTATTGGGAGGGATTGGTTTAAGAGAAGTGTGTGGTCGGTGTACCATAGCCATAAAGTAAACTGACGATAAACCAGGACCCGGACTCGGACAAACACATTACGAAAACACGCCTATTCAAATATACTGAAAAATTTACCACCAAAAAATGAAAATTTCAGATAAAAAACTCTGATATTTTTCAAATTTCTGCTCAAAACATAGATTGTGGGTACTCGTTAGAACCGCCTCGTTGAGGCGGTTCTAACCAGTACCCACAATCTATGTTTTTGAGCAGAAATAAGAAAAATAATGCATGCCCCTGTAAACCACAGTTTTACTATATAAAAGTGGGGTTTAAGGGGGTCAAAATTATATAGGCGTGTTTTCGTGATGCAGACATAGGTCCTAAAGGATCCCAAAGGAAAAGGTATAAACAGGTGTATGGGAAGGAAAGGATTAAATGCTAAACTTGTTTCACTCCACCACAATTCCTATGATCCCAAATCAAAAAGAAGGGAAAGGATGGGAGAAAAGAATAATTCTAGGACCTTGAAAGGCTGCATATTAGCACGAAAATCTGCCTATATAATTTTGACCCCCCTTAAACCCCACTTTTATATTGCAAACTGGGGTTTATTGGGGTAAACATTATTTTTCTTATTTCTGCTCAAAAATATAGATTGTGGGTACTCGTTAGAACCATCTCGTTTTAACGAGTACCCACAATCTATGTTTTGAGAAGAAATATGAAAAATATCAGAGTTTTTGTATCTGAAAATTTTCAGTTTTTGGTGGTGAAATTTTCTATATATTTGAATAGGCGTGTTTTCGTAATGGATATCCTTTTTGTGGCAAAAAACGTGCGAAATAAGTCTGGTAATATGCACATTGTAGGGATCGACGAGATCCTGATGTCTCTCCAATCAACAAATGATATTAAAGGGCCATGTACATCATAAAACCAGCTGCAAAATCTGAACTCTCTTGGCTCTTACCACATATACCGTATTAGACTTAATTACCGCACATTCTCCTATAAGCGCACAATCAAGCAATTTAGTAATCTAAAAGATTACAACCAGTGTACTTTTATCTACTTCTTTATAAAAAAAAAACATATGTTGTGGGTACTCATTTGAATTGCATCGACAAGTCGAGGCAATTCAAACGAGTCCGCACAACATATGCTTCTATAAAGAAAACAGAAAATAATATCGCATAAGCATCAATAAATACGCCCCTCATGAAGTTCTCCATTGAACTTTCTTTAAAGTGTGCCCTTATTAGGTGAAAATTTTACTACAAGTTTTCCCAGTGCTTTTAAAAAACCTAAGCACACAGTCGGTAATTAGGTTGAATACGGTATTTGTAGAAATTTAAAAGAAATGTTCCAGCTACAAGTGAGTTAACTGGAGATCTTTCACTTTTCACTGTTGTGTTAACAAAGTACTGATTTCGTTTGTAGTTAAAACATCGCCTTGTTTGTTCCATACCTACCTAATTAGTACGGAATCTGGTACTCAGTTTTTGCTAACCCTAGAATTAGAAAGATATACGATTTATTTCGATATAGGAAGAAAGCCTGGACATGTCTGTATATAAAACAGCTGTATAGCAGGTATGTATACATTGCATTTCGTGAGAACTCGCACGTTTCTATGGATGTTCAGTTGATACTTAACAATTTCCGAGCATACAAAACCTTGTGTATTCAGGTTAAAATCATAAAAAAAGAATGATAAAATGCTCAAAACAGAAAACAGAATGTTTCTTTTCTCATGTGATAATGCAAACATTACGTCATTAGTGACACCCCGGTTGTTTTCTTGCATTTAAGGAAGAGTACCCCATTTTCCTGTCTGACATGAACTTTTAAATTTCTCATGCAAACTTCGTTTTAAATAAACCTACTACCGTTTTCTATAGTCTATATTAGAAGGTATACAGAAATAGATTAACATAAAAAAAATATATATATGTTCGATTTTTCATCCAATATGACCGCTACAATAAACCTGTAAGAAAACGTTTGATTGCAAATTTTATGATATCATTTTGAATGACATTTTTAAAATTTTACCAGACATCTTTCGGGCGTTCGTGCTTATCGTTTTTCAATAAAAAATATTCGTACAGAACCCTGTATTGTATTAAGGTAAGTCTTAAACATGCATGTTGAGGGGAATCACCGAGCATTTCTTCATGCCCATAATTTCAAAACCTTTGTTGACGAACTATACCTTGTAAGAATGTATGAAGACCAAACATGATATTTGAAGTAATTTTCGTAAACTAAAACGTTTATCAAAATTTCAGAAAATACACGCCGTTTTACTAAATACAACAAGGAGTTGAAACAGTCAGTGCTAATTTATATTCAGACACCAACTGTATAGATTAATTTATCGCGAGTTGCATTACGAAAACATGCCTATTCAAATACACTGAAAATTTTCCCACCAAAAAATGAAAATTTTCAGATAAAAAATTCTGATATTTTTCATATTTCTGCTCAAAACATAGATTGTGGGTATTCGTTAGAACCGCCTCGACGAGGCGGTTCTAACGAGTATCCACAATCTATGTTTCTGAGCAGAAAGAAGAAAAATAATGTATACCCCTGTAAACCCCAGTTTTACTATATAAAAGTGGGGTTTAAGGGGGTCAAAACTATATAGGCGTGTTTTCGTGATGGGTTGTATATTGGCTGTATTTCACCCGCTGGTATGTACATGTATACTATACGCTCAATAGAACTTACAGTTGCTTGGCGAAACTCTAAACCAGTGTCATGCAAAATGCATGCGTTTCTCCAAACTGCAATTAGTTTCGCATTGCTATACAGCGGTTTTATATGAACCAATATCCAAGCTTTATACACATAAAAAATCAGCCGTATATCTTTCCGATGATAGGGTTACGTTTGTTTGCAAGGTACTGGAATTGAGAAACCCGACTAGATGGAAGAATCATGAATAGTCATCCTATTGTTTAGGACGACTCAGAAGAAACAGTAGAAGAGAAGAATTAAAGAAGGAAAGAAAACTCTCACGGTATTCAAAATAGGAACATGTTTTTAGATTGAATCGTCGGTACAATTACCTGCAAGTAGTTTGAGTCATCAGGACCATACATTTGTATATGAACAGTTTATAAGTCAGTAAAATGATATAGAAAGGATGAAATTTAATCGTTTTACTCATATTATATGAAACGCTCAGTAAGTCTTACATACTCGTGTACAATTTTGAAAATGGCCGTACGATTAATGTTGCCATAGAGAAGCATTTCTGCTGTTGGACTGCAAAGCGCATTAGCTGATCAAGCGTGTATTGTCGTGCTACACTAAATCTAGGACAGTGAAAGAAGAAATGAGACACGTCATCTCTTTCAACACACATACAATTTTCATCATGTACAAACTTTTTATGAGATAGGTGATAGTTACGAGAACTGCAATTTGTTCCAAAACATGCCAATTTAAATATATAGAAATTTTCACCTCCAAAAACTGAACATTTTCAGATAAAAAAACACTGATATTTTTCATATTTCTTATCAAAACATAGATTGTGGGTACTCTTTAGAACCGCCTCGGCGAGGCGGTTCTAACGAGTACCCACAATCTATGTTTTTGAGCAAAAATAAGAAAAATATGTAGAAAAATATGTATACCCCTGTAAACCCCAGTTTTACTATATAAAAGTGGGGTTTAAGGGGGTCAAAATTATATAGGCGTGTTTTCGTTATGAGTACGTGATCGGTTTGAAGGGGTGTATCAACTATTAGATATAAGCTAGTATCATCCGCGAATAACAGTATAACAGAATTGATATTTCTAACGATGTCATTTATATAAACCAAAAAATAAAAGCGGTCCTAAAATCAATCAGCCCAGTCTGAGGAGACGCCATTCAAAACTACGTGTTGTTTCCTATCTGACAAATAATTGCAGAACCATTCTAGGAGTTTTCCGGTTATTCCAACTGATTTTAGCTTGCGTATTAGTCCCTTGTGCCAGACGCGATCGAACGCTTTACTAATATCACAAAACACTGCTCTTACTTCAAGACCATCGTTGAGCGCTTTGCAAAAAGTATTGTAAATATCAATGAGTTGATTTACAGTGGAATAACCAGGAATGAAACCCGACTGCAGAGATGATATTATATTATTATCGTGAAAGAAATTAAACACATGTTTATGAATAACTTTGTCAAAGGCTTTACTTAATGCATCAGACTTAGTAAAAATCATCACGAAAACACGCCTATATAATTTTGACCCCTTTAAACCCCACTTTTATATAGTATAACTGGGGTTTACAGGGGTATACATTATTTTTCTTATTTCTGCTCAAAACCATAGATTGTGGGTACTCGTTAGAACCGCCTCGGCGAGGCGGTTCTAACGAGTACCCACAATCTATGTTTTGAGCAGAAATTTGAAAAAAAAAATCAGACTTTTTCATCTGAAAATTTTCATTTTTTTGAGGTGAAATTTTCTATATATTTGAATAGGCGTGTTTTCGTAATGTATTGGCCTGTATTTTTTACAACCAGAGAGATTATCTATCTTCGAGCAATGTTTGATGATATACCGCCTCAGCCCCAAATATTGAGATACCTAAATTCTTGACCATCACGAAAACAAACCTATAAAATTTTGACCCCCTTAAACCCCACTTTTATATAGCAAAACTGGGGTTTACAGCGGTATACATTATTTTACTTATTTTTGCTCAAAACATAGATTGTGGGTACTTGTTAGAACCGCCTCAGCGAGTCGGTTCTAACGAGTACCCACAATCTATGTTTTGAGCAGAAATATGAAAAAATATCAGATTTTTTTTATCTGAAAAATTTTCTATATATTTTGAATAAGCATGTTTTCGTAATGCCATGTTTGTCCCAAAACTTCAAGTTGTCAATTTTACCCTGTTGATACGTATAAACAGCCACTAGATGAGTGGTAAACAGCGTACAGCCCGATCAGAAGCGTACCGCGACGTCTAATCTGGGTCCACACTGTTTGCGCATATCTCTCTAGAGTTTGATGAAACGCACTTTTTGTCTTACGAATTTCGTACGATGTTTGTAAGACAAAAATACGTCGTACGCTTTGATGAAACTAGCCCTTGGTGTAGTCATAGATATTGCGTTGAAAATGATTAGATAACGAATAGAACATGGTGCTGATATCAGGGGTTATATAAAAGCCCATTTTCAGTTAGGATTGAGTGTCAAAAGCATACATGATGAGATATGTGTTGTTTATGCGGATAAACACGTCATTTTCCACAGTTTATAGGCGATTTACAAAATTCAATTCCGGTCAAGAATCAGTCAAAGATGCCCCTTATTCAGAAAGACCCAGGTTTGCCGCTACCAAAAATAACATTAATAAGATCCAGTCCATTATTGAGAAAGATGCGCGTTTCACTGTCAGACAGTTGGCACAAATGTAGATATTGGATTTAGTATCTGTTCACCATTCTAATGTGAATTCTTAAGGTTACGAAGATAATATGTCCTCGCCGGACCCCCATTTGCTCACCGATGAGCAGAAAAGTACGATTCAAAGCAACTGCTGAAGAAGTACCCAAAATATCAGAAAAAAAATGTGTTTGATTGATAGTCGCATAACTGGTGATGAGACATGGGTCCATTTTTATGTGCCCAAGTGGAAAGTTGATAACAGGATATGGGCTCTGAAAATGCCAAATGCCAAATGCCAAGTACTACAAACAAACACTGACAGCAAAGAATGTGTTATACGCCATTTTTCTTCAACAATTCTGGACCACTCAGATTGCTGTTCCAAAAGGTAGGGGTATTCAGTAGCTTCTATAAGAAAATGGTTCTGAAAACATTGCGAACAAAAATGAGAAAGTACGTCCAAACACCGGTAGTAAAGTTTTTGAAGTCTGAAAAGGTCAATATATTGTCGCATAACTGGTGATGAGACATGGGTCCATTTTTATGTGCCCAAGTGGAAAGTTGATAACAGGATATGATAGCCCAGACTTTGCCCCTTGTGATTTTTCCTCTTTCCGAAATTGAAAAAAAAATACACCTATCTGGTAGGAGATATAGGTTCAGAAGTGCATTGGGGTCTGCAGATCACCAGTTTCTTATAAGTGTACCCAAAGATGAGTTGAAAATTGTTTCAAAAATTGGAATTAAAAATTGAAACGATGTGTTCTGGCTAAAGGGGAATTTTTCAAAGATAAGTAGACAAAACAGTATTAACGTTTGATTAATATCTCGAAGAAAACTTGTCATTTGCAAAAGATTTCGAACACCCTTCGTATCATCCGTGCCTTTGCACTCAATTCATACATTCTGTATTATCCAGTGTATATGGTAGCGTTTAGTGAAGGCCCTGATCAGACTGCACGGATGCGCAGTCTGATCTGGGCCTTTGCTGCCCGCATATGCCCAAAGACACGTTTTCGCATGGGGCGTCATATGTTAAATTTGAATTTTGCTCTAAGTTATTATGGAATGTGATTGTTATTGCATTTGATGTGCAATATTCCTATTGCGGCTCGCGTCCGACACGTAATCAGTTTCTTGAGTTCGATCTTCGCCGGGTTCGGCAACATTATTTTGTGGAGATTGATCAAGAAATATTTTCTTCTGTCATTCTTTCCATTCCACTGATTCAAGAAGTCTTTTAAAGAATGTGCACAAGTACAAGCTAACCGCTTAGTAGTCGGGTTTCTCAATTGCTGTACCTTGCAAAAAACGTAACCCTAGCAACAAAAGATATACGGCTGATTGTTTTGTCTATATAAAGCTTGGATATTAGTTCAACCAAAATCACTGTATAGTAATGCAAAACTAATTGCATTTTGGAGAAACGCGTGCATTTTGCATGATACTGGTTTGGAGTTTTGCCAAGCAACTGTTTGTTCTATTAAGCGTATAGTATACACGTATATACTAACAGGTAAAATACACCCAATAAACACTCAACTCGCGATAAATTAATCTGTACAGTTGATGTCTGAATATAAATTAGCACTGATTGTTTAAAAGTCTTGTCGCGTTCTGTAAAACGGCGTGTATTTCTGAAATTTTGATAAACATTTCAGCTTGCGGAAATTAGGTAAAAAGTTATGTTTTGTCTGCATACATTCTTACAAAGAATAATTTGACAACAAAAGTTTTGAAATTATGGACATGAAGAAATGCGGAGCGATTCCCCTCAGCATGCATGTTTAAGACTTACGTAAGTACAATACAAGGTTCTATATGAATATTTTGTATTGAAAAATCATAAGCACGAACGCCCGAAAGATGTCTGGTAAATCATTCAAAATGTATCATAAAATTTGTAATCAAACGTTTCTTGCAGGTTTATTGTAGTGGCCATACTGGATGAAAAATCAAACATATTTTGGTGTAAATGTATTTCTGTATGCCTTCTAATATAGGCTACAGGAAACGGTACAAGGTTTATTTGAAACGCAATTTGCATGCGAAATTTAAAAACAAATCCTGTCAGATAGGAAAATGGGGTACTCTCCCATAAATGCGGAAAACAACCGGGGTGTCACTAATAACGTCATGTTTGCATAGTCGCCTGAGAAAATAAAGATTCTGCTTTCTGTTTTGAACATTTCGCTTTCTTTTTTAATGATTTTAACCTGAATACACAAGGTTTTGTATACTTAGAAATTGTTAAGTACAACTGGGCCCCCATAGAAACGTGCAAGCTCTCGTGAAATGCAATGTATGTGTATCTGCTATACTGTTGTTTTATATATAGACATGTCCAGGCTTTCTTCACTATATCGAAAGAAATCGTACATCTTTCCGATGCTAGGGTTAGCAAACATTGAGTACTAGAGGCCTTACTATAGAGGACTAAGAAAGTGTAATTAAGTAAGCTGATCTTAATAGTGTTGACTAGGCCGTTAAACTCAAAACCAACCAACCAACAGAGTCTGCTATTTTCTGATATTAAACAGTCCCTATTTCTAAACAGAATATTTTATAATATTTTTTATTGACATAATGACAAGTTAGCAAACTTTTATCTTTTCATATAGCAAAAACGTTGCGACTAATATTGCTTTCATTCTGATTCTATTGTAATACCACGTTTCAATTTATTTTACATTTCAAAAAGATATAGCAAATATCAATTAAACATAAACCACGAATTTAGTCCTTTCAGCCCAACATACATACAGATACGTATGCAAGCAGAGTAGATTCAGATAAAATGACGAGCCGTCCTATCAGGATCTACAATCCGCTCGGTCTTGAGATTTGAATGAAATAAAACCTATTAAGGTTGCCATTGAAAGCAAAGAACACACAAAAGAACTAAAATGGGTCAGCGCACGAAAAACATACATTAAGACGTGCGAGCAGTGATTACTCAGATCAGCTTACGCATCCAAGCAGTCTGATCAGAGTCTTCGCTGATCGAATGTGCCGTTAACAGCCTCCGGGCTATCCAAAAAGGGATAAACGAGAACCTTTATCATACTGATTGAATGTACGGGCTGATCTGAGTTGGCTGGTCACACAGGTATTATAGGTTTTGTCATGCGCTTGCTCAAATTGGAGTCTCGGTTTACTTGAGGCTTTTAAGATGACAATCATGTAGTTTGCAAGGCTGCACGCACCCCAACCCTAAACCCTATTTTAAACGGTGGAAGTGTCGAAATTCAAAGATGGAACAGCCCACTTTAGAATTTCAGGGGTGAAATTATTAACTTGCTCGCGCCATGCGAAGACGTCTCTTCAGGTATAGGCGGACAGCGAAGACCCAGATCAGACAGCGCTAATGTGGCCTTCGCTGTCTGCTAACAGAATTGTTGGAAACCACAGAATGTATAAATGCAAACAAACATCGAGATGATACTTTGCGCACGCGCAAGATGATCTGAATCTCAGCTATTCGCGCATGTTCGAAGGCACTTATATTTCCTTATCACGGTCCATCTGTTTTTGCAGCATTCATCGCTCAAGTATGCCTAGACGGTTATGCAGGGAGTAAACTATTCAATGGATTCTTCCTGGATTGCGCTGCGGATGAATACTGCTATGCCCCACTCGACGCAGGTGATTGTTGCCCTCTGAAAAAAGTGGAACTGTTGGTAAGTAATCATAACTACATCTTTATTTGGAACTTGGACGTTTTTAGAGTGGTGGCATTGTTCATGACCGTTGCAATATTACGTTGTAACAAGTCTGTGTAACAAACACCCATTTCATTACGAAAACATGCCTATTCAAATATACTGAAAATTTTGCTACCAAAAAATGAAAATTTTCAGATAAAAAATTCTGATATTTTTCATATTTCTGCTCAAAACATAGATTGTGGGTACTCGTTAGAACCGCCTCGGCCCTGGTGGCTCAGTCGGATGCGCGTCCTCCGGGTTTGATCCCAGCTGGGTCCGGCAACACTCTTTCGTGGAGTTTGATCATGAACTGTTTTCTTCGATCATTCTCTCCCTGCCGCTGATTCTAGAAGGGCAGTTGTTAGTTTCTGGTGAAAGAATGTGCACTAGTACTAGTTAACCGCTTAGAGAACTAAGCCTTCCAAGGAAAAGTGCGGATAGGTAAACTGACTGGCTTGACATGACCTTGGCAATGTTTAACTCCAACCCAACCAACACCCCATTAACCCCTATAATTTATAGAGAAGCTTTCTCGTTCATCACGAAAATATGCCTATATAATATTTAGCCCCCTTAAACCTCACTTTTCTATAGCAAAACTGGGGTTTACAGGGTATACATTATTTTCCTTATTTCTGCTCAAAAACATAAATTGTGGGTACTCGTTAGAACCGCCTCGCCGAGGCGGTTCTAACGAGTACCACAATCTCTGTTTTAAGCAGAAATATGAAAAATATCAGAGTTTTTTTATCTGAAATTTTTCGGTTTTTGGAGGTGAAATTTTCTATATGAATAGGCGTGCTTTCGTAATGTAGCGCTCGACTTCAGATAACGTGGTCTCGGATTCGAATCCCGTTGGTGACTGTATGGCGCTTCAATGCACAGAGCCTTATCATTATCAACCTTTCATCGTCTCTATATGACTTGAATAATGTTGAAAGAGGCTTAAAAAGGAAATCTTCATCCCCATATCTATAATTCATAGAGAAAACATGATAAAGGAGTGGTTTACATTGTTAGTTGATAATATTTTGTATGTAATTTCTAAACCATTACGAAAACAAACCTTTTCAAATATCCTGAAAATTTTACCACCAAAAAAAAAAAAAATAAAATCGGATAAAAATTCTGATATTTTTCATATTTCTGTTCAAAAACATAGATTGTTGGGTACTCGTTAGAACCCGTGCCAATCTATGTTTTGAGTAAAAATGAAACAAAAATAATGTATACCCCTGTAAACCCCAGTTTTAATATATGAAATTAGGGTTTAAGGGGGTCAGCATTATATAGGCATGTTTTCGTGATGCAACCATTTAAAATGCTTTACTATTTATATGTGTTTTTGCTAAATTTGTCCTGATGCGCATTTTGATCGGATGTTCCTGATTTTCCCTGTATTATATAGTGAAAATACCATAGTTTACAAGTCTATGTATAAGAATACTATCCAGATTTTTTTTATTATTTGTGCACTAAAACACTAAAACAGCAGAGGCGCTTCTATTGTGTAATACAACATATGATTTCATGCTGAAATTAAGTAAATTCTTATTATAATGCTTTAGGCATCTTGTCTACCGTTTGTGGCCACGTATATCCATTTTATATAAGATTGTGTGCGTAATGATGTATGTGCATTGCCCGTCAGTGCAAATAGTTAATGCAGGGCTATGTTCAACACGATATATGCTAATCTAAGTCTGCCGTATTCCTGCATACGCTTCCTTTACTTGTATATATCGTATTGCCCTAAGTAAAGGGACTAATAAACATGGGCCTAGTCTCACAATTGTTGATGCTGCATGGTCTGTGCAGGTTGCTATAGATTCTAATTTGATGATGCTTGGCGCAGACAAAAGGCCCTATGCCATATGCGAAGGCTTATCCACATAGAACTGACACCTTCTACAGTATGCATGACTGCCGCTAAAAAGAGTTCAAGGGGTTGTCTCTTCGTAGTCACTTCCTTTATCGGGATTTTCATTCACCCGCCAGGCAGCAGTCGGACATAGAGCGTTGCGGCGTGATCATACATTCGTACGTGCCTACGTGCATATGTCACGTTAGTAACCAGTTTAACAAATGTTTAAGTTCAAAAAATTTACATTGACTATTAGTTCCGCGTTTTCTCTTGGAGGTCATAACTTGGGATATTTTTTTATGCTAGAAAGTTGAAATTTAGTATGCTACTTATCCGTACCTAAATCTTTGACTCTGTGCTACAGTTGCCTGTAAGTCATGCCCTCGGAAGGGGACTAGGGGTCAATATGTATAACTGATCAAACAGAGCATATGGAAAATAGTTGTTGAAATTTATGCATCCAGATATTGTTGCTATATTGGCAAAGACCAAAGGGCGGGCCATTTTTGTACTTTGGACACATGCCTAGTTTATCACTCCATAAAATGTAAATATAAGAAATATTTTTTCTATATGTTTATAGTTCGCTACTTATGAACACATTAGTTTACGTGCAAAGCTTAAGTATACTCCTCTGGAATTCGCATACTTCGCACGTGACCCAGTCACGTGAATCAACTAAAAAAAATCTTAAATTTATGTGACGGTCGAACTGCGTGGTTTGGTCAAATTTGTGTTGTGTTTTAAAGTAATATTGTATACTCCAAACTGAACTGACTGGCGTTTATCACGCTGCAAAAAACTGCGTTGGGCCATTACCGTTCACATATGACCAACTATGTCGCTTTTCCTTACACTGTATTGCAAGCTTAGAGTGGGTTAAGTTAACGTTTTCATCCCTACAGACCAATACAGACAGTTTTGAAAACAGTGCAGATACAGATTAGACGCCTGCTAACGAGCCGTCTAATCTGGAGACACACTTTGCCATTCAGGGCCCAGTTGTTCAAAGCGTCGTTAGCTTAACGAGCTCGTTAGTGATCAAAATGTAATGTGCTCTAGTAAGTACAATATCTAATTCACAGGTATTTTTGCTGAAGAAATGTGAGTAGCTTTGCAAACGCAAAAGCTTCTCACATTTTTCCAGCAAAAATATTAGTGTATATGCCATATTTAATGATCAAAGTTTTAACGATACATTAACTAACGACATCGTTAGTTTTGAACAGCTGGGCCCTGTTATTTATTCTTGACTGAAACCACTATTGGGAACAAAAGATATGTCCAATTTCAGAGATGGAAGAGTCCATGTCTACAACTCGGATGTAAAAGTGTTAATGATGGGTTTCGTAGAATTTGTCCTTTTTATTTTCCAGCATAATATTTCTCGGTCTGTCAGCAGTTTGGTTATATAAGAGGCATGTTCATTTTAGAACCTTTAAATGCACATTTTCTTGTCTCGATTAAATAACAAGCAATAAAGTATTGATCTCATAATAAAGCCACACCATCTGAAGCTCCAACGTGAGACCACGTTCCTTCGGACATGTGCGTCCAGCGAAAATTCACGTCACGAAAACATCCCTATATAATTTTGACCCCCTGATACCCCACTTTTATATAGTAAAACTGGGGTTTACAGGGGTATACATTATTTTTCTAATTTTTGCTCCAAAATATAGATTGTGGATACTCGTTGGAACCGCCTCGCCGAGGCGGTTATAAGGATTACCCAAAACTATGTTTTGAGCAGAAATATGAAAAATATCATGTTTTATTTATCTGAATTTTTCAGTTTTTGGAGGTGAATTTTTCTATATATTTGAATAGGCTTGTTTTCGTAATGGATAAATCTGCATTTTGGCGCAGCGCAGTCTGATCAGAATCTTCTCTTGGCGCTTTTTGGATAGCCAATGGTGCAAGGTTCCTTCATGTTGACAACGAAGACACTAATCGGTCTGCGCGGATAGGCAGGCTGGTTTAAATCCTCGTTAGACGTACACTCCTGGAGGTACAGTTTCTCAAGTTGCGGTTCATCTGATAATGGACTTTGATATACCTTCGTAATGATCCTAATAGGTCTTTGCAAACAGTGAAGACCCAGATCAGACGCCACAGAACGCGGCGTCTGATCTAGGTCTAAACTGTTTGCCATACAGAGAGCAATACTGTAGACACAGCAAGAGGTAGTAAAATGAGCTACTTCAAATTTTATGAGAAGTATGGTAAGTAGGTAAGATGTCCCAATACTTAGGGTTATTACGGTATACATGAACATATTTTACAGAATCCAATGATTCCGTATACCGTCAGCAAAGGCTCTGATCAGACTACGCGGATCAGACTACGCCGATCGAACCTACGCTTAAGAGAGCGGGATACACTTGGTAAATTTTCTGCCATTTTCGGCAAGAAAGACAACTTTTGCGACTTCCTGTTTGCTGTACTGCAGGCCAAGCCCCATCTTAAAAAGGGTCTACTCTAAGAGAAAAGAATTTGCTCCAATGGGAGCAAAGTCTTTTCTTTTAGAGTAGATCCCTTTTCAGAAGGGGAAAATTAATTTATACAAAGTTATCTCTCATGAAAGTTTATCCATACTCCTTAACCCATTTATGCCGATTGGACTAATCTACTACAATTTTTGAACAGGTCCATTTCCAGTAGAAGGGGTATATATTATAATTATGTTTTCTAGACGCCCTGTACTTAATGCAAACAGTGTACACTCTGATCGGATGCCGCGTTCTGCGGGGTCTGTAATGGGTCTACATTGTTTGCCAATGTCCCTTTTATGGGACACCAGACATAAATGAGTTGAACTAAAACGGTTGATCATGATCAAGTGAAAGGATTAATGAAAGAGTTACAAACACGGTGGCTATTTCAGTAGTTTAATTTTTATAAGGGAAGTAGAACACACACATGAAAAAAAATAACAATCTTTGTTACTCCATATGTAGACATACAAAGCAAGATCATCCAGGGTATTTACACAGGCTGATAAATGTTGTTGTTGAATATTGTATTTACGCTAAGTATTCCGCTACCTTAACTGCACTAAGTATTCCGCTACCTTAACTGCACTGAATTCGCTTGGTAAGTTTTCCTCCATTGCCACCAAGGGAGACAAGTAATGTGACTTACTTTTGGTTTCACAACAGAGCCGGCCTCATTTTGCCAGAGTTATGTCCCTTGAAAGTGTTTTTATACCCCATTTTATTTTGCCATACTTACGATAAAATTTGAACAAGTCCTCTTGATTACCTATTGATGTGTCTAACAATCTGCTGGGTGACTCGAAATCAAATGTAGACCCTGTTCAGACGTCGCATTCTGCGGCGTCAGATCAGGGCCTTTAATGTCTGCTCAGCTGTCCGAATGCTATGGGTAAGTAGGTAGGTGAAGTCATTAAGCAGAGAAACTGCTGTCTTGACGAAGATACATTTTTCTTGTAAACTGAATAACTGGTGCTTGGAAATATGAGTAGTCGCGTGGACTAACTGTTTAATAATGTAACAGTTTTAAAACTTATTGTTTGTGCAGAGACATAGCCCACCAAAATGCCTTCTGAAAATGCAAAAAAATATAAGCGAAGATACCCAATAAAATGCCAGGACCCAGTTGTTCAAAGCATCGTTAGCTTAACGAGCTTAACGAGCTCGTTAATGGTCAAAATGTTAACTGTTCCAGTAAGTACAATATCTAATTCACAAGTATTTATGCTGAAAACAAAATGTGAGTAGCTTTTGCAAGCTACTCACATTTTTTTTTCAGTAAAAACATTAGCATATCTGCCATATGTAATGATCAAAGTTTTATCGATACGTTAACTAACGACATCGTTAGTTTTGAACAACTGGGCCCAGAAACACGAAGAACAGCTTTCTCGAGACACTAGCTGAAAGACAGACTGAATGCCACAGAGGAACTGCCATAGAACAGTCAGTAGAAAAAAAAAAAATGCTTGGGGTTGGGTGGGGGTTGGGTTAGGTGGGGTAGGGACTTAAATCAGTTTTACTCACGAGAAGAAAGAGCAAGGAGAGCAATGACTCCCAGAACAAATGTTTGTTTTGTCGAAATGTTTGACACTTGTGTTCGCAAGGTTGCGACTAATTCAATGCAAAGTTGCTTTATGCTGTAGATGACAGGTAATGGCTTACTACTGTTATTTCGATATCAAACGAGATGACTGTTTCGCCTTTTATTTTTAATGAAATATTTAAACAAGCTGTCGCTATATATGCTAAAAAAGGAAACAAAAGAAAACAGAAAAACTGAATTACCTGAATTGTTTTGATTTAGTCATTGCATTTAAATAAAAAATGCAAATAATTCGGAACTATTGTTATTGATATTTCTTTATTTATATGGACTAAGGAGTCTGTGATCTATATAGCGATATACGGACTATGAACAGTTGAACCACCGTGTTCATCATGAAATTATATTGTTTTTTTTATTTATTTTAAATTAGTGATTATAAATATTATACAGACGTCTATGGGGGGAGGATAACCATTAATGAAATTCCGCCTGCTGTGCCTTATAGCGCAAGCACACACCGTTGAAACAAGGTTGTTTCCACATTGATTTAACGT
Organism: Anodontia alba; assembly: GCA_964016985.1. NCBI lineage: Eukaryota > Metazoa > Mollusca > Bivalvia > Lucinida > Lucinidae > Anodontia > Anodontia alba. Next base: position 17,153,559 of record OZ024831.1, on the reverse strand, counting down.
ATCGGATGTTGAATGAACGTTGAAATGACATTGTTTAAATATTGCATTACGAAAACATTCCTATTCAAATGTACTGAAAATTTTACCACCAAAAACTGAAAATTATCAGATAAAAAATTCTGATATTTTACATATTTCTGCTCAAAACATATATTGTAAGTACTCGTTAGAACCGACGAGGCGGTTCTAAAGAGTACCAACAATCTATGTATGCCCCTGTAAACCACAGTTTTACTATATAAAAGTAGGGGTTAAGGGGATCGAAATTATATAGGTATGTTTTCGTGATGTGTGCCTTCTGGAGTATTAGGTAAACATAGAAAAGACAATGCGGTTAAGGTATGCAATACCTACAACGTTAAAAAGTAAGAAATATGTCAAACCAGAGGAACGACAATTGTTACCCCTTGTGTATACAATACGACGGTGACATGCTGCGAGCAATACTCTTCCAAGGCACTCGAAAACATAAAATCATCGCTAATTGCATGATATCTGGACACACTTCTCAGCAGACACATGACGTCTATACAACGTCATCCAACGTCGATGCAACGTCATGACGTTGCATCGACGTTGAGGCGACGTTGTATAGCCGTCATGTGCCCGCTTGGTCATCACACTTGTGCTAAAATTTGAACAACCGAATGACGTGTCTACAGACAGCTGGATGAGGCGAAGACAGCGTAGACCCTGGTCAGAAGCCGCGTTCTCTAATCTGGGCCTACCCTGTTTGCATAGGCCTATCTATCTTAGTACTTAGGGTCAATGTGGGAGCCAATTTGCATGTAATGTTCACGCCTATTTTGGGAAAATAATAAGAACAACAACAACATATACTTCAGAATGCCGTCTACTGAAATATTTACTCATCCTTGGATAATCAGTCTACGTGGATGCACATGATGATCTGAGTCTTCGCTGGGCGCACATGTATTCTTGTCAAAATGCTGTAGTAAATCTCAAATTCATCTGACTGTATGCCAGTCAGCTCAGTCTGGTGCGAGCCGCTTTCAAGACAACACACAGACATCGAACCCCATGAGTAAAAATAAATTAATCCTTTCATCCCCGAGTTTCTAAAGCAGAATCTTCCAGCATTTGTCCACTGATGCAAATGTATTTTTAAACAACATTATTGCAAACAGTGTTTATCCTGATGAGACGGCTCGTTACTAGCCATCTCATTTAAAGCTTCATTGTTTGCCCTGGTCTGCCGAGATTAAGGCGTTTAAGTAAAGTAAAGTAATGTTAAGTAAAGTTAATTAAATTAAATTAAAAAATAAATTAAATTGAATTAAATTGAAATAAAATAAATTAAATGAAATTAGTGAATTAAATTGAATTAAATTAAATCAAATTATATTAAATAATAATTGAGTACACAAAAATGACAAAAGCGGTAACTATCAAACATGCCGGACAAAAATACAGTAACTGTTGTAATATAACATCAGGGCTTGCAAACATACTCCACAGAAAGTACTTTTAGTCCATTCGATTTGTTTGCGCCAAGAAGTCACCACTGACAGACAAGTTCTTGTTAACCACGTTCTGTTTAGAGCGGTAGCATTATAAATTTACTGAAAACTTAGTTAAATTGTACTGACAATACTAAACAAAACGTAATAAATCACTACCACAATAAAATTTATGAAATTAAAGTAATAATTATAAGAAGAAGAAATGCCGTCTTGCGACAAACAATTTACGAGAACTTGATTATAGTATTAACCCATTTAAGCCTAGCGTCCCTTAAAAGGACATTGGCAAACCGTGTAGACCCAGATCAGACGCCGCAGAACGCGGCGTCTGATCAGGGTCTACACTGATTGTATTAAATAAAGGACTTTCTATAAAACATGGTATTAATAACATGTAAGCAGACACCCCTTAAATTGGAACTGGACCGGTCAAAAGAGTGAAGGTAGAAGAATCCATTCGGCATAAATGGGTTAAAATTCGCCCAAAAGTGAGAAAACGTATCTTTGACTGATGTACCTACCGAAGACTCCAATTAGCCTGTGCATCAGCACAGTCTGATCAGAGTCTTCGCGTTGTCCGCATGAAGACAAGTTGCATTGTTGACTATCCAAACCCACGTAGTCAAGATTCTGATCAGACTACGCGAATGCGCAGGCTGATCTGAATTTTCCGCGGGTGCTCATATCAGAAGGTACATTTTCTGACGTTATGGCTTAGATAATAGTTATAATAATGATAAAAATAAATGCCGTTTGCCTCAACCGTTTGAAAAGAAACTGGTCATTTTTTAACAGGATAATGACCCAGCGGGCACACAATGTTGAAACAACGTCGCTTCAACGTTGATTCAACATCTTGACGTTGAATCAACGTTGAAACGACGTTGTTTCAATGTGACGTTGAATCAACATTGAATCGACGTTGTTTCAACGCTGTGTGCCTACTGGGAAAGGGTATGTGTTTTATGTTTTGCTCTTGCATGCACGCAGCAAAGTAGTAAAAATGACACCACAACTCTTGATATTATCGGCCTTCTGTTTCCGCATCATAGCTAGTTCTGGGCGACAGTTGAGTGTCACAAGAATACGTCTCTGAAAATAAGAAAACAGTCGTCAAGCATATTAAAGATTAATGAAGGACCCACAATTTTGACGTCAACGTGCAAAAATTGGTCCTTAAAACAGCAGTCAAAGCCCGGATCAAATGGGCATCTACGCATTTCTGTTCATTTATATATATAGCAACCAAAGCCTCGATCAACCTGATATCAACGGAGTTAATAAGTGTTGTTTTTTTTGTTTGTTGTTTTTGCCATATATATATATATATATATATATATATATATATATATATATATATATATATATATATATATACGAGTATATATCGAGGGTTGAGCGCAAGTTTGGCGTAAGTCAGATGGTTGTTTTTCCCCAAACCTAATCTCCTCACCATGAAGGTGTTATGAAGATTACAACATTTCTTTCTGTAAACAATGAAAATTTAGGTGCCATTGCTCGTATGAGCAATGGCACCTAAATTTGCATTGTTTACAAAGGGGTCCAAGTTGCCCCTAAACAAGGGTTTCAAAAATATGTTTGAGTTACCATAGTCTTGCGCTCAATCCTCGATATATATATATATTCAACATTAGGTTTAATTCTGTAGGGGGTTGTGGTGGGTGGGGAGGGGCGACAAAGGCCCTGATTAGGCTGCGTAGAATACACGTGATTAAGATCTTTGTTGTCTGCATATAGCATCAGGTCATTAGTGTTATATTGCTGTTGTCCACGTAAATATCATTGACAAATAGCGCTCAAAAGTACGAACTCCAGATGACGGTTGTTTATAGCTCCGCTATTCTTCTCGCTATGACGCCAGACTCTTCTATAAAATCGTTTTGTACAGACAAAATCCGGGCTTGTCCACTTTATGAAGGAGGGTTCTGTACACCCTGCCAAAAATGACAAAGTGGGTTTTGTCCGGTGGTGTTTTTGTCCCGGATTCAACTGTGCAACTTGGGCTAGGCTCGATGCTGGGACATTGACAAATAGTGCAGACCCAGATCAGGCGCCGCAGAACGCGGCGTTTGATCAGGGTCCGCACTGTTTGCGGAAGCTACAGGAAGTTAAAATTTAAATGAAACAGTCTTAAGCCCCCCCCCCCCGCCCCCTCCCTTTATAACCATTTTCCCAGCCTTCACTCAGAGACAATCGACCCACTAGTGTTGTCAGTGCTGTGAGTTTTACTTTAGGTAGAAAAATACTCACGGATGTTTTCTTGACATAGATGTCATCTAAGACCAGTTCATTCTGCGTTAGACCACGTGCGTGGAGACCAAACTGACATCTCAGTATTCCTCTGATAATATCCATACATTGACGACGATCAAACGTTTCATCATTCAAGACAGTTGATATAGGCAGATATCCCTCTGAAACCTCGTTAAAGAATCTCTGGCTCTTCCAAAGTTTGAACATTGCATCTGTTTGCTCTGTTAAAAGTAGTGTTGCCACTGATGATCGATTATATTATAATCGATCATCAATCACTTTTGCCTCTTGTGATTGATGATAGGAAAGACTTTTTTAGTCGACTAATCGGATAATTCTATTTTTAGAAACATATTTTTCTCAAGTTTTATTTTATAGGCAAGTTATAAAGAAATGAAATTCAAAGCTGTCTATTTGGGTCATTCTAAAATTGTCGCCAATAAAAGTGAAAACAAAAATGATAAAACAGCCTTAGGACAGTCAACCCAAAAGTACTGATATTTGTCTTATTCTTCCATGAAAATATATGTTGTGGGTACTCATTAGAAGCGCATCGCGGAGGTACTTCTAATGAGTACCCTCAACATATGTTTCCAGGAAGAAGTAAGAAAAAGGTATCTTGATACCCCTCTCATTGTTCTGGAGCAATAAATAAGGGGATAAATTAACAGTGAATATATTTTCTACAAGTCGATTATTAATCGATGATCAGCCGGTTTTACAAAACCGATGATCGAATATGAAAGTCTGGTCGATTCCCAACAATAGTTTAAAGCGTGAAATTATTTAATAACTCCGACAAGAAACACTTTCAAGGGAGACATCTTCGACAGTAATGTTTTACGTCCCTTTTGAAAGGGCTAAGTGTGAAGGAAAGCAAACGGGAATTGTCAACAGTTGTTTCTCCTGTAAAACTGACACAAAGTCTACCAAGTGTAACAACCTCTTCATCATCACTGTTGATGCACGTGAATACGTTTCCTTCTCAATATACAGTCGACTCTCGTTATCTCGAAATCCAAGGGACTCACTGAAACACTTCGAGATATCCGTACCTCGACATATCAGAGTTGAGAGAGTGAGGAAAACAATAAATTGAACATCCACATTTAACAAATCAATATGTAATTTGACTCTTGAAGTTAGAAATAGATATATAAAATAATGTGGAAAAAAGGAGAAATTGCTCCTTTTCCACATTATTTTGTCACCTGTTGTCATAGTTTCATGTTAAAACAGGGACCAGATTTTCACTTCGAGATAAGCGGTAATTCGAGATAACGAGGTTCGACTGTATTTGATTTACACAAATCACGTAATACATAAAGCACTAGCTATTCTGAGCTCATCCCTTCAAACAAATAACACCGGCTTTTAAATAGTCGCTCTATGCATTTTTGCATACCATCCGCGCTGTCCGATCAGGGTATTCACTGTTCGCTACCAGTATCATAGGACATTACAGAATAAGTCGAACCTCGTTATCTCGAACTCGCTTATTTCGAGGTACGGATATCTCGAAGTATTTCAGTGAGTCCCTTGGAATTCGAGATAACGAGAGTCGACTTATATCATTTGAGAGAGCAAATGTCCGGATGGGATTTTGCGGATGCGTGGGATGAATATAAATCTGTGCATTTTGCGTATGCTCGGAGAGACGCTTTCGCGCGGCCCATATAACGAAATAATTATTATTTCATCGTGGCTTCATAATAATCATTATAATAAAACAAAAAAAAAGTATATAGCATGTTTGTTGTAGAGTTTTAAGGATGTCGGTTCTAACGAGTACCAACAATCTTTGTATTTGAGCAGAAATAAGAAAAAAAATGTGTATCCATGTAAACGCCAGTTTTACTATATAAAAGTGGGGTTTAAGTGGGACAACACTATATAGGCATGTTTTCCTGTGACCTTTGACCATATGAGCCGTATTGTAAGAAAGCACAGGCTGACCTAAATCTTTGCTGGGCGCGTATGTGCAAAGGTACGTTTCCTGACGTTGCGTCTCATATAGTGTGTTGGGGGAGGTCATATTTTTCTGCTGTCAACTAAATTGGCAGCACCAAACATTAACCCCTATCCTGCTGAACCCGGATATACATTGCCTTTGCAAACAGCGTAGATCCACATCAGTTGGCTTCTAAGAAGCCAATTGATCTGGATCTGCACTGTTTGGCATTCAGTATATGAATTTATATCAACAATCTGACTCTAGTAATCTGCTGAAAATGTGAAGTGGGCGTGGCATATTAGTTTATTCGGCATGGCAAGGTTAAACGTTTGTATAAAATTGTGGTGCAAATGCCAGCTAGCAGCATACCTTCCACATCCAGTACACATCACATGCCACGACCCACGAAGCAAAGCTACCAAAGACATAAGACGGAGATATCCCCCGTTTCATGTCTTCGGTAGCTTTGTTTCACCGGTAACAGTTCTCCGACTACAGTTATCTGCCATGATACGTGAGAAAAAGGCAGCTGTATACTAGAGATGGGTACACTAGAAAAAAACGTATCAAGATATCACAATATCAAGTGTCCGATACGATACTGTTTCATGTTACTTTAACTCTTTCACTGCTACAGGCGATAATAATAGGCTTTTGCAAACAGCATAGATCATCCACATGAGACGGCTCATAGCTCATATGAGCCATCTCATCTGGATCAACGCTGTTTGACATTTAGTTTTTCAACTTTACGTATAAATTCGTTTCAAGCGATAGGTTGTTAAAAAAGAAAAGCAGACGACGAATGTCGTCTAAATATTCGGCACCGAAAGAGTTTTGTTGTGGAGACATCTACGGAAGTCATTCAAAGTAGCCGATCACTTTACTGATCGCCTACTCACCGATTCACATTTTAGCTCGCCCGAGCCTTTAGACTCATAAGTGAGCTTATAGTAAAGGCAGACTCCGTCTTCCGTCCGTCGTTCACACTCTTCACACTTCTTCTCAGAAACCACTCGGCTAATCAAAGCCAAATTTCATATGAAGCCTCCATGGACCAGAGGAGCGAAAGTTTGGTTGCCGCATCCGAGTGACATAACCATGATGTCCACCACGTCCATATATGGTAAAACTCCTTTAAAGTTTTCTTCTCCGGGAAAAAAAGGCCAATAGCTCTTAGTATGCAGCATTGAGGACAAAGGTCCAATAAAGTCTGAAAAATGATGACCTTGAGTTGACCCTGACCTTTCTTACGGAAAGGTCAATTTGTTTGCATAGACTCCTATAGGCAAAACTTTGATATTTGGTTTGTAGCTTTATCTTTCGGCCCTAAACCCAGATTGTTCCAATTATAGCCCCTGAGTCAAAATGGCCCGACCCAGGGATCACTTGTTTTACATAGACTCATGCAGGAAAAAATAATAAAAACTTTTTTCTAAAACTAGAAGGCCCTAGCCTTTGATATTTGATTTGTAACTTCATGTAATGGGCCTCTACCTCGACTATTCAAATTTCTGTTGGGTCAAAAATGGCCCTTTCCTGGGACTTGCTTGCTTGCCTAGACTCTTATAGAGAAAAACTTAATAAAAATCTTTTTGTCTGAAATTAGGAGGTCCAGGACTTTGATATTTGGCATAAAGCTTTAGCTTATAGACTTCTATGAAGATTGTTCAAATTAATGCCTCGGGGTCAAAAAATGGCTCCGCCCAAGGGGTTCACTTGTTTCACATAAGCCCATATAAGGGATAAAAAATATTCTTTTGTGAAATTAGAAGGCCAAGACCTTTGATATTTAGGATGTAGCTTCATCTAGTAGGCTTTCACAAAGATTGTTGAAATTATAGCCTTGGGATCAAAAATGGCCCGCCACGGTGGTCACTTATTTAACATAAACGCATATAGGGAAACATTAAAAATCTTCATGTCTGAAGCTAGAAGGCCAAGACCTTTTATATTTGGTATGGTGCTTTAGTTAGAGAGTATTTACCAAGACTGTTCAAATTATGGCCCTGGGGTAAAAATGGCTTTGTCCCGGAGGTCACTTGTTCTACAAAGACTCGTATGGGGAAATATTAGTACATTTATCATCTATATCTTAGACATGAATCATACAATACGAACCTTTAAGAAATGTCACTGTTTTGTTAGATGCTGAGTTTGTTGTTACCACTGTCTGCAGAAAAAGAACATAACAAATTAACCAGTAAAGCAGTAGTGAGATAAACCAAGAAAACCCTTAATTCATTTATGAAACTACAATAGAATGTCGCCAGTACTCTTCTAAACAGCAGGGCCCAGATGTTCAAAGCATTGTTAGCTTAACGAGCTCGTTAGTGGTCAAAATGTTAACCGCTCTAGTAAGTACACTATCTTATTCACAGGTATTTTTGCTGAAAAAAAATGTGAGTAGCTTTTGCAAATGCAAAAAGCTTCTCACATTTTTTCAGCAAAAATATTAGCGTGTATACCATATTTAATAATCAAAGTTTCAACGATATGTCAACTAACGACATCGTAAGTTTTGAACAAGTGGGCCCAGAAAATTAAAGGGCTTGCAGACCCAATATTATCTGCCACGACTTGAACCGACCCAAGGCGGTTACTCTGTTGCATTTCTTTTTTGTCTGCGCGTCAATAGTTTCATATGTGGCGTTTGTTTTGTTCTTCACCTCTCATCATCCTTTTGTCGCCTCGGAAAGGGTTTGCTTCAAGATTGTATCATTTCCTGGGTATCAACCATTATATTTTTTGGAATAATTTAACTGATAGAAATTGAAGTGGCATACCGAATAATATCTGCCTAGCATGATCGCCATTTGACTCTGGGCAAGCATTTCCTACAAGAGTCAAATCAGCCTGCTCATCTGAACAGTCTTATCAGAGTAGATTAGCCTGCACATACGCATAAATGGGTTAATATGCCAACTAATGCGCTACAATTTTATTTCAAACTACTGATGTTGCTTGCAACAGTTCAATATAATTATTGTGCTGTAGTATGACTTAAATGTGCATATAACTAATTGCTGTATATGTTATATGTAATTTTGTTTGCCTATTGTATATCCGTAAATAGCTATACCACAGTCCTAGATAAGAGTGGATATCAGGTAAATAGTTTTCTTATTTCTCGACAAAAACATATGTTGTGGTACTCATTAAAAGCGCCATGTCGAGGCGCTTCTAATGAGTACCCACAACATATTTTTTGTGGAGTAATAAGAAATATATCAATACTCTCGGATTGAAAAAAAAAAACAAAACAAAAAAAAAACACACAACCCCCCCCCCCCACCCCGCCCCCCCCCCCTCCCCCCCCCCCCCCAAAAAAAAAAAACAAAACAAAAAACAAAAAACAACAACAAACAAACAAATAACATCTTATCAAGAGCTATGTATACATAGTTAAAATTAGTTTGTTGGTACTTCTGCCGACTTACTTTAAATAAAATGTGCCTTATGTCTTATCCTCTGTATTGCAGAGGAAATGTCTGTTTTATGCCAAGCAATGGAATCCGCTCGTTCAAAAGTTTCCTTTATTTTCAATAAAGTTGTGAAGTTTATCGGTTATCAGTTTGTGCGGCAAGGTAGTACAAAGCGTTAAGACACGATATACGCTTAACATACGTAGACACAATTTCATCCACGAAGTTAATAGTGGTTTTTTTTATCGACAAAAATGAGTTTACCTGGGCCCAGTTGTTCAAAGCGTCGTTAGCTTAACGAGCTCGTTAAGGGTCATTTCGTTAACTGTTTTAGCGGAGCCAATATACAATATTCTGAAATTTTTTGCTGAAAAAATGTGAGTAGCTTTTGCACTGCAAAAGCTACTCACATTTTTTCAGCAAAAAATTTCAGCATACTTGCTTATTACTCGATGTAAATTTTAATGAACCGTTAACTAACGATGTCGTTAGCTTCGAACAACTGGACCCTGGTTTTCGATAGTATTAAGTGGATTTTAATGGTTATGAATCTCAAAGATAATAGTTTAGAAGTATGTTGTCGGGATCATCGAGGTTCTTAAAGATGGTTCTTATGGGAGAGATGGCTATAACAGATAATGAAGTTACCCGGGAAATAACACAAGGCGAAACACAGCCTTCCTGAGGAAACGAAACGAGTTAACACAAGGACCACTAAATATTGGAAGGGAAAAGTCTCTGTAAACGTATCATTATGATCAATGTAGTACACGAACAATAAAAGCGTAATTGCTATCAGAGCTGCTTGTTTACACCCGTTTAATTTGAAAGTATGTATAGATAGTTCTACGTGGCAAACGTTGATTGAACCAAAACGTCGGAAGCAAACATACGTTTGGGCATTTACGCTCGCCTAAAATTCAGATCAGCCTGCGCATGGTCGACGTCTTATCAGGCTCATTTATTGGGCACATTTTGGATAGCCAAGGATGCAAAGTTTCTTAACGCGGACAAAGTATGATTCGTCTGTGCGGATGCTAAGACTGATTTAAGTCTTAGTTGAGCTCATATGTCAGAAGACACGTTTTCTCACGTTGTATCTCATTTCGGCGGTTTTCGGTTTTTGTCGAAGAAACAAAGTCTTGCCTTTTGTGTCTTTTTTCCTGCCATGGCGGTGAGCGTATACAGGACAGGATTTAAAGCTGAATTAATCGGGAGGATGAAGACAGCTGTCCATGCATATACGTCACCAGAAATTTCACCTAGTCCAGTTTGTGCCAAAATTCCTGAAAAGGTATAGCTTGGAAAATTAGCAAAAGTGTTGAAGATTTTAGTCTGTTATAGTATAAATATGAGTCCAAGTCAAACAGCCAAAGAGAATAAGCTGTTGAACTTCATCTCATTCAATTAAAGTTTTATCATACGTACGGACAACTCTCATTATTTCGAAATCCAAGGGACTGAAATACTTCGAGATATCCGAACCCCGACACATCAGATTTGCAAAATTGAGGACAACATAAATCGAACAACCAGATTTCACAAATGAATATGCAATTTGTATGGAAGCGTCCTAGTGCCATGTGAAAAAAAAACAACATTTAAGTCCTACGTAGGAGATAATATGTCCTGCGTAAGCGATAGTGCCTCCTACGTAGGAGATAACGAGTCCTACGTAGGAGAAAGTAACTACTACGTACGTGATGATAACTCCTACGTATGAGGTAATAACATCTACGTAGGACTTACTAGACACCTAGAAGATAACAACTCATTAGTAGGACTTAATAACACCCACGTAGGAGATAATAACTCCTATGTACGACTTATTAACACCTACGTAGGAGTGACTAACACCTACTTAGGAGATAAGTCTTACGTAGGAGTTACTAACACTTACGTAGGAGATAATAACTCCAACGTAGGAGATAATAACCCCTACGTAGGACTTACCAACACCAATGTAGAAGATACTAACTCCTCCGTAGGACTTAATAACACCTACGTAGGAGATAATTACCCCTACGTAGGACTTACTAACACCGACACAGGAGTTACTAACACCTAGGCAGGAGATAATAAGTCCTACGTACAAGCTACTAACAACTACGTAGGATATAATAATTCCTACGTAGGATCTACTTTACCCTACGTAGGTGTAACAAACACCGCCGTAGGAGATAATAAGTCCTATGTGGGTCTGAACAACACATATGTAGGTGTTATTAAGTCATATGTAGGACTAACCGCTACGTAGGAGATAATGTCTCCTATATTGGACTAACTAACACCTCTCCTACGTAGGTGTTAGAAAGTCCTACGTAGGAATTAGTAAGTCCTACGTAGGAGTATTATATTCTACGTAGGTGCTAGTAAGTCCTACGGAGGAAATAATATCTTCTACGTAGGTGTTAGTGAGTCCTACACAGGTGTTATTATCTCCTACGTAGTATTATTATCTCCTACGTAGGAATTAGTAACTCCACCGTAAGAATTATTATCTCATGCGCAGCAATAAGTACTTTCTAGGTAGGATTAGCTCCTACATAGGTGTTAGTAAGCCCTACGTAGGTATTAGTAAGTCTTACATAGGTATAAGTAAGTCCTACATAGGAGTTATTATCTCCTATGTAGATGATAATAAGTCCTACGGATGAGTTATTATCTACTACGTAGGTGTTAATAAGTCCTATGCGGGTGCTAGTGTCCTACGTAGGTGTAAGTAAGTCCTACATAGGAGATTATCCCCTACGTAGCTGATATTAAGTCATGCAGAGGAGTTATTATCTACATCGTAAGTGTTAGTAAGTTCTACGTAGGGGTTATTATCTCCTACGTAGGTGTTAAAATCTCCTACGTAGTGTCCTGTGTAGGACAGTTTCTACTACGTAAGAGTTAGTAAGTCCTTACTACTTACTAGTAGTTACTACGAAGGACTTATTATCTCCTACTTAGGTGTTGATAACCCATACGTAGAAATTATCTAAGTCCTAGGTAGGTGTTAGTAAATCCTACGTAGGAGTTATTAGCTCCTACACAGTGGGTGCTATTAAGTCCTACGGAGGTGCTGGTAAGTTCTACGTGGGACTTATTATCTCCAACAAAGGAGTTAGTAAGTCCTACGTAGGACTTATTATCTCCTACGTAGGTGTTAGTAACTCCTACGTAGGACATCATCTCCTACGTAGGTATTTGTAACTCCTACCTAGGTGTTAGTAAGTCCTACGTAGGAGTTATTATCTCCTTCTACGTAGGTGTTAGTAAGTCCTACGTAGGACTTATTATCTACTACGTAGTTGTTGTCATCTCCTATATAGGAGCTAGTAAGTCCTACGTAGGACTTATTTTCGCCTACATAGGAGTTAGTCAGTCCTACGTACGTGTTAGTAAATCCTACGTAGGTATCAGTAAGTCCTGCGTAGGAGTTAGTAAGTCCTATGTAGGAGTTATCATCACCTGCGTAGGAGTTACTATCTCCTACGTAGAACTGATTATCTCCTACGCAGGAGTTACTATCTCCCACGTTGGACTTAAAATTTATTTCACCTTGCACTAGGACGCTTCCATAAATTTGACTACTGAAGTTAGATATATATTGAAAGTATTGTGAAAACCTTAGGGGCAATTTATGCTCTTTTCCACAATAATTTGCTACCTGTTGTTGAATTTCCATGTTAAAACAGGGAAAATAGTTTCATTTCGAGACAAGCGGTTATTCGAGATAGGATAGTCGAGATAACGAGAGTCGACGGCATTATGATATGATACGTAATCTTAAATTCATCCTTAAATAAAGCTAATGATGTTTATAAATCATACAGTAGCATTAGACATGAATAATCATTGTATCAATATATGAAGGGCTTACAACTTTTAACCCTTGTCCTGCTGAACCCGGATATACCCTGCCTTTGCAAACAGTGTAGATCCAGATCAGTTGGCTTCTTCAGAAGCCAGCTGATCTGAATCTGCACTGTTTGCCATTAAGTATGTGAATTTATAGCAACAATGCGGATCAAGTAATCTGATTGGCTGAAATTTAGAAGTGGGTGTGGCATCTCAATTTATTCAGCAGGACAAGGGTTAAAAGAGTGCGACAATACGACACATGTTACCAATGGCACGTTTACTTCAGGTCTGGATAGACATCAGCCAGATACAGTTTTAATGGTAAGTTTGACAGCGTCTTCAAGTGCACTTCGACTGCATTCTTGGATTTAGATAATCTTAAAATGTCCCGAAAGATTATTTTGTTTTTGGAAATGCAAAATAATTAAAAACCAGGAAGGACTGTTCCGAACAAAGTTACTTTGATCAAGAGGAATAAGTACAACATTCCTCTCATGTCAAAGAGCTGGGATCGAAACCCTATTGTCATACATGATGAATGGGCCTAGCAATAAAATTGCAATAAGCGATTTTGCTTTTAAAGATGCCCTCCCAGGGGGGGTTGGCACCGTGTTCCGTTGTTCCCTAAAATAAATGACTATGTTCCCTTTTTCCCGAAAAGTGATTTTCACAATTACAATATTCTCTATTCCCAAAAATTACTTTGTTCCCTTGTTCCCTTAAATATTTACCAATGTTCCTTTGTTCCCTGAAAATAAATGGGCACGTTCCTTTGTCCCCCAAAACCCATGGGAAGGTCTCTTGGAACAGCCGACTGATGGCTTCGACCGCAGTAATGAATACTGAATTAATGATATCTCCTGAGAAACAAAACACCATCAATCATCATCGGTTTTATGCGGTAGTTGCAAACAAATTCTGAGTTCGCAATACTCCCAAAAATATAGACTTTTAAATAACATTAGCATTATATCAAAGCAAGCGCGATATTTTATATTTTAAACACAAGCAGCTAACAACATTTGATCCTGCTAAGCCTTGAATCAGCTTGCAGCCCTACTATTACTATGTTCTCTGCTGACCATTTAGAGATTACATACAACCCGCACATATACTGCATCATTGGTTTAAGTATTAGTTTGTCTTTAGACTCATAACTGAATTAAAATCTCGCCCTTACCTTGAAACATAAACAAACAAGAAATATGCGATCGCATATTTCTTGTTTGTTTATGTTTCAAGGTAAGGGCGAGGTTTTCTATTGACTACTGAGTGTTTCAAGGCGGCACCCCTATGAGGAAACAAACACACTTTCATTATTTGCAACGCTGTCAACATATTTCGCCTCCGTTCTGAGAAAAAAGACGATTCCAAGAGGAGAATATTACTCTAAAATGGACAAATGGGGCAGTTTTTTCTTTTCAGCATAAGATTTAAAGGAATATTAAACAAGTTACAAAAGTATCACATATAAAGTCGTTTGTGATTATGCGTTCACAGCAGTATGTCTGATCTGTCAAATGCTGTTGTCTTCAATAAATCTTTCGATCACTCCGTCGGTAATTGTCCACGTCATTATTTCAGCTTTGATAATTTGTGTTCTCGTAATTGTGTCCGGAATTGCCAAAGTTGTTCTTTGTGGCATCTCATCAGGTCGCTTCGTCTACTACTTTACTTCATAAAGTCGGTTTTTTGGTTATTGGTCGTGTACTATTTGAGTTTCGCAGTACCTCATCAAGTCACTTCATCGTAACTGTACATGTATTAATTGCGTTATTCAGTACCACATTAGGTCGTTTCGTCGATAACTGTTTATGTGCTGCTTGAGGTTTCCAATAACTCAGCATGCCCCTTCGTAGGTAACTATTCATGTACTTTTTGGGTTATCAGTACCTAATCTGGTCGCTTCGTCAGTCATTGTTCACCGCTGTTTCAGTTTTTCAGTAACTAATCACGTGTCCCTTCGTCAACTTTCCACGTACTGTTTGAGTGTAGCAGTACCTCAGCACGGCGCTTCGTCGTTAACCTGTTATTTACTGTGTGAGTTTGGCAGCATCTCATAAGTAACTGTTCAAATACTTTTTTTTGAATAATTCTATGCTTAGGTTGTCACATTGGGGAGTTCTTTATTACTTTGTTCGAAGCCTTTGAATTGCTTTTCTTTGTGGAAGCGGTCAACAGTCGAACCTCAATAGCTCCAGCAACGATGGCTCGTTTGTCAAGGCTAATTCGAACTCGTTTCTGAGTCGCTACGAATTTCTTCCGATAGTTCAATCAAACAAATATTCAGGGATATTTTCGTATTTTATCATGACATTGTATGTTGCGTGTACTCATTGGAATCGCCTCATCGAGGCGATTCTAATGAGTACACTCAACATACTATTATTGTGTACAAGATCGAAAAGATTTCCCCAAATTATCGTCATATGTTTTCTGACCTGGCGCCATGATTAACCCGCAGTGGCTCGAACTACCCATATCTCGTTCCATGGTCTCAAAGATGTTGGCGCAACTGAAGTCCATCACGAAAACATACCTTTATAATTCTGACCCCCATAAACCCCACTTTTATATAGTAAAACTGGGGTTTACAGGGGTATACATTATTTTTCTTATTTCTGCTCAAAACCATAGATTGTGGGTACTCGTTAGAACCGCCTCATCGAGGCGGTTCTAACGAGTACCTACAATCTATGTTTGGATCAGAAATAATAAAAAATTTTCTTATTTCTGCTCAAAACCATAGATTGTGTGTACTCGTTAGAACCGCCTCATCGAGGCGGTTCTAACGAGTACCTACAATCTATGTTTTGAGCAGAAATAGGAAAAATATCAGAATTTTTCATCTGAAAATTTTCAATTTTTGGTGGTAAAATTCTCAACATATTTGAATAGGCGTGTTTTCGTAATGCGACTGTATTTTCTAAGCCTTCGAAATGCTATTGTTTGTGGAAGCGTTCTTTCTTTAGTATGTGTCTTTCTATTATTTCTTGTTGCTTACTGGTGTTTTTTTCTCTGCTCACCTTGTAACTTAGTCTAGTGTTTTTGTGGTATTTTAGCCACAACACTGGAACACGTATCTTCTGATATATGCGCCCAACGAAGACATAATTCTTCCTGCCCAACAACAGTCCCATGAGAGCTTTCGTTGTCCGCATGAAGAAATTATGTATCCATTGCTATCCGAAATATGCCAAGTGAGGTTACTGATCAGATTGCGCGGATCCAATGCGTAGGCTGATTTTAATCTTCGCCGGGCGTACATGTTAAAACCATTTTTGTTTCTGACTTTGCGGCTCTTTTATCCGCCATCTAATTATCAGGGCTCAGTTGTTCAAAACTATCGATGCCGTTAGTTAACATATCGTTAAAACGTTGATTATTAAATATGGTATATACGCTAATATTTTTGCTGAAAAAATGCGAGTAGCTTTTGCAAAAGCTACTCACATTCTTTTTTTCAGCAAAAATAACTGAATTAGATATTGTGCTTAGTAGAACAGTTAACAGTTTGACGAGCTCGTTAAGCTGACGATGCTTTGAACAACTGGACCCTGTTTATTTCGATGCCATATGGTAACATGTGAACTGCTCTCTCTATTCCTGTTCCATATATGTTTGTGTGCCATTCTTTGTTTCTAATCTCTCCTGCTTTATGATTGTGGCATTTCCTGGGTATGTTCACTTATACCTTGTATCGTATTAAATGTTTTTCCAATTCGGAATGTTTACTTTTGGAAAGCATATCCAGTAATTTTCATTTCTGGTCATATTTGTGATTTTAACAATTCAGTAAAGTTGTTGGTATATTCTAATTATTTCAGAGCAATTATAATAAAAACAAAACAATAAAAACGCTAATAGATTTAATTGATTATCATATAATAAACATGCTATGCGACAAACGCAGACATTTTTAATAACTGCGCCGGTCTCTTTAATTGCACGGGGATGTCAGCCGCGGGTTCGATGACAGATCAGTTCCAAACCTTTCCTAGATGCCTTGCCTGGTCTCACTTGTTTGTGGTCGAGCTCACGGTAGTTTCACTTAATCTATAATTTTTTTTATTTGTTCGTCCTTCTAGTATGTGGTCAAGCACTCTTTCTTACTTCATCATAGTGTTTTTGTTTTTTTGTTTTTTAAAAAAGCAATGGCGATATTGTGAACGCCTCCATCCGTCAGGCCGTCACGTTATCTCCTCCTAAGCCACCGGGCGGAATGTAACCAAACTTGCTACATGACTTCCCCTCATGGTATGGTTGTGTGAGAGCAACATTACTTTTTCGTCCATCCGTCCGGCGCCCGTCCATAGGTCTGTCAGGCTATCTCCTAAACCACTGGGCGGAATTTAACCAAATCTGCTACATGACTTCCCCTCATGGTAAGGGTGTGCGATAGCATTATTAATTTTCTATCCGGAGGTCGTCCGTCCGGCGTCCGTCCATCTGTCTGTCATGCTATCTCCTCACAAACTACTGGGCGGAATTTAACCAAACTTGCTACATGACTGCCTTTTAAGGTAAATGTGTGCAAGAGTCCGTTCGTCCTTCATGCTATAAGCAACATTAGCACGGGGATTTGCGATGACACGCCCTCGACTGCGCATTCTGGTATGCTTTTGTTTTCTGTGTTGATCTTTTGACGAGTTAAGGATTCCGCACGCGGTCCGATCAGTTGTAGCTGGAATTGTATTACCATATATGGGGAGGTTTTGCGCCTACAAAACCAGGGTTACGCCTGTTTACAGCATAGCTGTTGACTGTTTCATTGCGGAAATTTGGTTATTATGGTTTCGACAGAATGATGATTTGTGATGTCATTTGAAATATTTTGACCCTTGTCTGGTGTCTGTGGAGGCTATGTATCGTGACCGCGCGCACAGCATTTCCTTAATGTGTCCATATTTAGGAGGAAAGAAACAAAAACATCGGATTCCCAATACTGCCATATCATTTAGACCTTCACCATTGAATATTCCTATAGTAGAGTATTTCCTAGATATATCCAGATTGTATAGAGTCTAAATCATGTGTATTTTGATAACATGATAACACACAAAACTTAACAATATATTAATTTCCTAGATTACCTGATGCAATCATGAGTATTAGAATAGTAACATTGGCAAAATCAAATATAAGGTAGGGAATATTGCTATATCCATGCAAAATCCATGTATTATTTGTTTTGGAATGGCAAATTTTAACAACAGACTCGTATGTACTGGTTCTTCTATATTGTACATGGTTTGTCAGTGAAACTTTACGTTCAAGAACAAGAGAAAAAATCAAAATATAGTATGCTGAAATAGTTACATTGATGACATGCTAAGTTGTAAACATACCCAACAAGCCGACTGGAAACCAACAGAGTAGATCCGTTGCAGCAACCAAGAGAAGACTACGCGCGATCTTGAATTCATTTTTACGACTGCTCATCTTCGTTTTCAATGCCCGCTTCGAAGCCATAGCCTCACTGTAGATTAACCATTGGCCGAGTATAATAAGGATTGTTAGAATGAAGTTGAAACCGACAAACACACAGACGGAATATATCCAGCCAGGAAATTTTTGTTTGGTTAATGGTAAAGCCAAACAAACGCCAGATTGCGAATAAAATTGATGTTTAAAATGTGATGTGAGTACAACTGGGACAACTGAAATAGTAATACTTATGATCCAGGCAACACAAGTTAAAATGTTTGCTCGCTTTTGTTTGATACGGAAGTCCCCGAATGGGTATTTGACCACTATCAAACGATCTAGTGTGATTAATCCTATAAGGAG
Organism: Anodontia alba; assembly: GCA_964016985.1. Taxonomy (NCBI): domain Eukaryota; kingdom Metazoa; phylum Mollusca; class Bivalvia; order Lucinida; family Lucinidae; genus Anodontia; species Anodontia alba. Next base: position 17,134,783 of record OZ024831.1, on the reverse strand, counting down.
AAGAGACTGTTCACTTGATAATGAAGCAAGTACGCCAGCAAATGTACACAAGTTATTATTTCTCCAGGATTCATCGTATAAGCTGTATTCTCCACGGTAAAACATATCTGCACTAGCAATTATAATGAGATACAAGCCCATAAATAAATCTGAAATAGCAAGATTTGAAACAAATACACCATATCCAAGTTTAAGTTTGTCTCTGTCGTAGACTAAATGATACAAAAGTGACAAACCGTTACCAAGCAAAGCAAATACACCAACAATCCAAATGAAAGACCGTAATGCCTGATTCCGCATTAGATCAGAACAAGAGGAAAATTCATTACTACGAGGAAAACAGTTTTCCTCAGCTAAAAAGTCCGGCTTTATGCAACATATTGAAAAATAATCCGTAAAAATTAAGTTGACCTTTTCTAAGCCCTTGAACATATCAGCAGAAAACGATTCTATTTTTGTGCCCGTCATATAGAGTTCGTTTAGATCTAACCTCTCAAAAGCACTTTCTTCTATGTTTCTAATAACGGACTTCGACCACTGTAATCTATCTAAAGATAACGAAGCAAATGCTGACTGTGACAGTCTATCTATCAGTAGACCTTTCAATTCAAGATATTTCATTGAATACAGGCCCATAAACGCTTCCGTTTCAATTGTCAGCAAATTTAAGTTTCCATGTAACCTAAGACTTTTTAGACGAGATTGTTGAGCAAAGATTCTTGAGCCAACCGTTTCTAAATGATTGAAACTTAAATCAAGCGTCATTAAATTTCTCATAGGTCCTATTAAACTAGCTGAGAGATTACGAACTTCACAAGCAGATAGATTCAAATATACCAGATACTGAATGTATTGTTTGTCAAGGGGGAGATATGATAAGACATTAGGCCTCATGCTGACGTCAAGCATTCTTGTTGATGGAGATATGTAAATAGTAGACGTTGCGTTATGTGTGGTAGTGCGGCTGCAGTCAACACTCAACCCGAGACAGAAACAACCATCCGGACAACTGAAACAAATAAGAGATTAGAATAGACTAATCTGATTCATACTTATAAGCCTTTTCGAACCTAACATGAGCAATATTTACCGTAGTGTAATTGCCGTGTTTACCCTAAATATTCGGATATAACAGGCCTGAGCAAACAGTGTTTAGCCATAAAAAGAAGGGAATAGAAGACTTTTAATTATTCAATTATGGGCACATTCGGACTTAAAGTCAACAACATTCACCATAGTGTTGTCACGTATTTACCTTATTTACTCTATGTTGTCGGGATGACAGCAGGCGGCGTTATATAACCAAAATGTTTGCCACACATCAATGAATGTTTTAAACAAACTTCCCAGTAAGCATTCTTTATAAATCTATAGCGGGCCGTGATCGGCCCGTCAGGGTAGCTGACGTGTCGATAACGGCCCGCTATAGACGCTATAGATTTATAAAGAATGCTAACTGAGTCTAACTTAGTCTAATGAATTTGTTCAAATTTTAGAACAAATAGGATAAACAGTTTAGAAGCTCGAATACCTAGAGTATATACTGTACTACTTTCTGGTCACAAGGGGTCGATTGCCTCTGGATGTAGGCTGCGAAAATGGTCCTTAACAGAGACAAGAATTTCATTTCACCCTCAACTTCCTGTAATTTAAACAAACAGTGCAGACCCTGATCCGACGCTGTGTTCTGCGGCGTCTGATCTAAGTCTGCACTGCTTGCCAATGTCCAAGTCCAGGTTTTACAGATTACCCTCTTTACACGGCACTCTGGCGTCACAGCGACAAGAATAGCGCGGGTATAAATAACCATTACCTGGATTTAATTGGTCACTGGCAATCACATGGACAACAACCTTAAGGATATTTTGGTGTATGTATACTATGGCCCGATTGTAAACAATCGACACAAAAACTATGGAAATAAAATATCGTTCGAACCGCCACCGGTGGTTTATACTGTGTATTTGTGTTAGGAGCTGTCTGTCAGAACTGCATTAGTGCAAAAAAGTAAAGTCGAACAGAAATGTCCGACAGACTAAGTTCACAAATTTTAATATAGTCTTTAGTCGTTCTGCATCTTTCGCCACAAGAAGAGGTAAATAGCGGGTATGGCGGACCGTGAAGGCCTAATCAGTAATCACCCGGTCAGTCTGATCAAGGTTTTGCTGTCGGCTTACATAATAATTGGATAGTGCAAATAAATCGGTATATAGAAAATACCCTTATTATGTGGATGAGCTGGTTATTCTAGAGCTTCTCTGTTCATATAATCCCAAAGATGGTGTGGCTAATTTTGATTTTGTACGAGTCATGATATCAATTTATATATTAGTGCTTATCAATGCAAGTGTCGCGTTCACTCCTTAGATTCTATAGTGTACTCTCCCATTGGTTTTGGTCACGCCTATTGTTGAAAAACGAAACAAAAACAAAACACAAACAAAGATAAGACGTTGTCAAACAAATTTAAATCAGCATGCGCTAGACAGAACCTACAATAAGAATTGTGCGACCAACGAATACTCAGATCAGCCAGTGCATACGCACAGTCTGATCAAAGTCTTCGCTGATCGTATGAGCATTCTACAACCTCCAGGATATCCAAAGTGAATAAACAAGAAACCTTGCCACACTAGGTGGCTGATCTTAGTCTTTGTTGGCTCCACTAATCTTATGTAGGTTTTGTCGTGCAATGGTGCAAATAAAGATAAGACAAACAAATGTAAATATCTTCGAATAATATCCGATGGACAATGTCTTTCATCGTCATGATTTTCATGACTGAAAGTGTAAAAAATCAAGTCATTAATCATAAGAAATCGTCTTAAAAGGAATCCTTTGAAAATATGGAACACATCAATAACAGAAAAAAGTTGACCCGATTGATTGACTAGGCGCATGACGAATATTGAAAAATGCAACAGCCCTTACGTTTCCAAGCAGCTTTGAGTAGATTTTTTAACATATAATCTAAAAGCCAAATAAACTGACAGGATCAGAAATAATGTAATATAAACAGTCATACTAATGGTTCAATCAGCTAATATTGTGTCGCATTTACACACTTGGAGAAGTAACATAGTATTACACATGAGCAAACTATTCCAAAGAATCATACTATTTTCTTCTGTGGTGTTTGGTGTATTACTATTATATAAATACCTAAAGTGGCATAATCGTTCATCGTCTCCTTCCGGACAGTGGCGAATGCCGTCACAGACGTAGTACTGAGGTAAGCATATACGGGACTGTAAGCAGCGGTAATGCGAGGCACATGAACGGAATTCTGAGAGAGAAAAAAATATTGTTATACAAGACTACATCATATACTTAGTACAAAGTTAGGCATTTAGTGGATTGTAAACAGAGGTTCTTCGGGGCACATCGACAGAATTCTGCGGGTGAGAAAATGATATACAGGAATAAGTCATAGACATGATACTGAGGTCGACATGTAGTAAACTGTAAACATCGGTACTGTGAGGAACATGGACTGATCTCTGAGGGAGGGGAAAGTGTTTTACAATAATACATCATATAAGTAATTCTGAGGTAGACAATCATAAAGTGGACTGTAAATTGTAGTACCACGTGGCACATGAATGGATCTCAGCGGAAGGCGGTATACTAGATTACATCACAGACGTATTACTGAGGTAGACATATACTGTTCCGTAAACAGTGGTACTGTAAGGCATATGAACGGATCCCTCAGGGAGTTATACAAGGATATATCACAAACGTAGTGCTGAGGCAGACATAGACTGGACTGTAGACTGCAGTATTGCGAGGCGCATGCACGGATCTAAGATATAGAGAAAATTTGTTATACGGTCATTCTCTCCCTTCCGCTGATTCAAGAAAGGCAGTTGTCAGTTTCTGGCGAAAGAATGTGCACAATACTGGATAACTGCTTAGAGGACTAAGCCTGCCCAGTAAATGTGTGATTAGGTAAACTGACCGCGCTCGACATGACCCCATTGGGTTGACTCGGCCGTAATACCTCAACATAAACAAACAAGTACAGAGGTAAGTATATACTGGACTGAAAGCATCGGTGCGAGCCACATAAACGGATCTCTGAGAAGAAAAAATAAAATCTAACTTTTCGGAGCAATTCAGAAAAAATATTATCCGTTATAAAAGAATTGGCTATAGCTTGGATATTATGCTGCAGACTGCATGCCTAGTGGTCAACCTAATCATTGTTGATGGATATGCTTCACTCTTTAGTTGAACGACGGCGGTTCGGGCCTCAGACTCAATGACGGCCTCTTCGAAAAACTTTAACCAGTGGGTTGGGGCTTGACGATATATCTTTGGCTTGGCCCACCGTGGTTCAACTATTGGTTTGCATTTACTCTGGCATACAGTAGAATTAGCCATGAGTACTCGCCTTTGTTTATTATAGTGATTAATTTGATTTTTATGCTTTCTCTTTGATGCATTGACTGAGTTGGGAGCCTTTATGCGAACCGAATTTTTGTGTATTTCTGTATTAAGAGTAGCATCGGGACCCAGGGTGAAGTTGGCTAGCTGTTAAAGTGCTTTAAACACCTCGGTTGTTTACTCTACTGACCGTTCTAAGACGGTGGTCCCGGTGTTAGTCTTACTCTTTGTGATTTATCTACGAGGCGATTTGTTTTATGTCTTGTGTCATTTTGTTCTTGTGTTTTTCAGTCCTTTTAGTATTGCGATTACCTCGCTTGGGGAAGAGAGAGCTAATCTTAATGCTTTTCGTACGTTTGTTCGATTTGTGCTTGTTTGGATTTGTCGGTTTCCTCTTCCTCTTGATGTCTGTGAAGGGCTGCGGTTAATTGCCAATGCTTTAAATGATTATTGTACGCGTTGGTGTAAACGAGAGCATCTTGAGTCTAATGCTTTCAATAACTGGACATTTAAGATTTTTAAGATCATGGATGAACGTGTGTTATTTTATTCTAATAACCTTGATCTTCTCCCTCCTAAGCCTAAACTATCTTTTCGATATTTGAAACGAGGTATCCAAGAATTTCATAGGGAATATGTTTTGGCTCCAGCTGATAAAGCTGCTAATAATGTTGTTGTTGTGTGACGACTTAATTATATCAATTCTCAATTACAAGAACTTCGTAGTACTAAAACATATGTACGGATTTCTACTGACGAGAGATCTATTGTTAATACCCATTCTATCGATATCACTGCTAAGTAAATCTAAATTGAATATTAAAGAAAAGCAAGAGACTTCCTACGTTATACTGGTTACCGGAACTTCATAAACGACCTTATAAAGCACGTTTCATTGCTAATTCTAGTTCATGTACGACTACTGTTTTGTCCAACTGCTAACTTCATGCCTTACTGCTGTTAAAAAACATTGGATTAGATACTATGATACTGTTTACGAAAGAGACGGAATTAACTTTTCTTGGTCAATTAAAAATTCCAATGATGTTCTCAATAAATTTAAATATAAAAACTTTCAGGCTTCTAAATTGTCTACATATGATTTTTCTACACTGTATACTACATTACCTCATCATTTTATAAAAAATAAAAATATTGATTTAATTAACTGAACATTTGTTCGGAAGAATACCCAATATTTGGCTTGCAGCGAAGAACTTGCTTTTTCACTTCTGATGTATACAATAATCACAATTTATGGTCGTGTTAAAAAGTCTGTGATGCCCTTGTTTATCTTTTGGATAATATTTTTATTAGATTTGGAACTAAACTATATAGGCAAACTATTGGTATTCCGATGGGAACTAATTGTGCTCCTCTTGTTGCAGATTTGTTTATTTTTTTATTATGAGAGAGATTTTATGAAGTCTCTCTCACGTGAATATCAGGCTGACATTATTGAGGCTTTCAATTCAACTTTAAGATACCTTGATGATTTATTATGTATTGACAACATTTACTTGGACAAATGATGGACCGGATATGCCCTACAGAACTCCAATTAAATAGAGCAAATTCTTCCGAAACCGAGGCACCTGTTTTTTGATATGAATCTATGTATATCTAATGGACAGTTTCCACCACTATTTATGATAAACGGGACGATTTTGATTTTGATATAGTCCATTTCCCTTTTGTGGATGGCGATGTCTCTCGGCGTACCTCATATGGGGTATAAATATCTCATTAGATTCGCCAGAACTTCTTCAAATCTTAATGACTTTAACAACCTAATAAAGCCCTTACTGCCAAACTTCTTAGGCAGGGCTATCGTTATTTTAAAATTCGTAAGGCGTTTTCGAAATTTTATCGCAGACATAGTGCCTTGGTAGAAAAATTTAGCGTTAGTCTGAAAACACTTCTGCGGCAAGGTATATCGGAACCAGAATTTTACGGTGACTTACGCATAAGTCTAACTCTGGCATACAGTAGAATTAGCCATGAGTACTCGTCTTTGTTTATTATAGTGATTAATTTGATTTTTGTGTTTTCTTAATTTGATTTTTATGCTTTCTCTTTGATGCATTGACTGAGTTGGGAGCCTTTATGCGAACCGATTTTTTATGTGTTTCTGTATTAAAAGTAGCATCGGGACCCAGGGTGAAGTTAGCTAGCTGTAAAAGTGCTTTAAACCCCCCCCCCCCCCCCCGGTGGTTTGCTCTGCCGGCCGTTCTAAGGCGATGGTCCCGGTGTTGGTCTTGCTCTTTGTTGCTTTGTGGTTTATTCTACGAGGCGATTTGTTGTATGTCTTTCCGTGTGTCATTTTGTTCTTGTGTTTTTCAGTCCTTTTAGTATTGCGATAACCTCGCTTGGGGAAGAGGGAGCTAATCTTAGTGCTTTTCGTACGTTTGTTTGATTTGTGCTAGTTTAGATTTGTCGGTTTCCTCTTCCTCATGGGGTCTGGGAAGGGCTGCGGTTTGTGATTGTGGCACTCCCTGGACTCTTTTCTTACTTTTTTTTAGTGTACAGATTTAAAAAAAAAAATGTAGGGAAATCTAACTTTTATGAGCAATTCAGAAAACTTATAAACCGTTATAAAAGAATTGGCTATATCCTGGATATTATGCGGCAGACTGCATGCCTAGTTGTCAACACAATCATTGTTGATTACTATGCTGCACAACGGCGGTTCGGGTCTCAGACTCAATGACGGCCTCTTCGTAAAACTTTAACCAGTGGGTTGGGGCTTGAAGATATGTCTTTGGCTTGGTCCACCGTGGTTAAACTATTGGTTTTCATTTACTCTGGCATATAGTAGAATTAGCCATGAGTACTTGACGATATGTCTTTTGCTTGGCCCACCGTGGTTCAACTATTGGTTTTCATTTACTCTGGCATATAGTAGAACTAGCCATGAGTACTCGTCTTTGTATATTATAGTGATTAATTTGATTTTTATGTTTTCGCTTTGATGCATTGACTGAGTTGGGAGCCTTTTTGTGAACCGAAATTTTATGTATTTCTGTATTAAGGGTAGCATCGGGACCCAGGGTGAAGTTGGCTATCTGTAAAAGTGCTTTAAACCCCCCGGTGGTATACTCTACTGACCCTTCTAGGGCGGTGGTCCCGGTGTTAGCCTTACTCTTTGTTGCTTTGTGGTTTATTCTACGTGGCGATTTGTTTTATGTCTTACCTTTTGCCATTTTGTTCTTATGTTTTTCAGTCCTTTTAGCATTGCGATTACCTCGCTTGGGAAGAGAGAGCTAATACAAAAAGACATCAAAGATGTAGTACTCAAGTAGAGGGGTTTTGTCATATAGGAACTAATTTGCTTCAGAGGGGACAGAAACAAAAAGGAAGTCCCAAAAATATATCCCTTGGCGAAATTGGCGAAATCCCACGGGTCAAAAACTAGGCCGTTCATATGTTACAAAAAAAAAATGTAGTTCTGGTTAAAGAGACTTATTTCCCCGGCTAAGAGGGAATATTTCTTCTTAGAAAACAAGGAAAATACCATTTTTATGTCTGGTAGAAATCATGGTATTTCTTGATTATGCATGTAATATAAACATGTATTGACTTGCACGTGGATATCGAGCAACGGCACAATCAGAAATTCTTTTGGAATATCCCCGTATTAACCTGCAGAGACAAGTTTTATCTAGTTTTAGGATGACATAGCGTTTTGTAAAAGCTGTCTCAGCAAACCAGAGGAAAGCTTTTATTCTGATCACATAATAAAATTTAATGTTAATGTATTTTATTTGTGTTGAGGTTTTACGGCCCAGTCAACCCAATGGGGTCATGTCGAGCGCGGTCAGTTTACCTAACCACACGTTTACTGGGCAGGCTTAGTCCTCTAAGCGGTTAACCAGAATTGTGCACATTCTTTCGCCAGAAACTGATAACTGCCCTTCTTGAATCAGCGGAAGGGAGAGAATGACCGTTGAAAATATTTCATGATCAATCTCCACGAAAGAATTTTGCCGACCTCGGCGGGGGTTGGACCCGCGACCTCCTGGTCTCCAGTAGGACGGCGCATCCAAATGAGCCACCGAGGCCGGCTGTAATGTTAATGTAACAGCTGCTATGAGCATTATTGGACCGAATAAAAATACGCAACGATAATTACCAACATGTCGACATTGTTCGGCTTTCTGAGACAGAAACTGACTGATACTATATTGAATTTTAGTACAAGTATATTTCATTTTGACTTTTACCACAATTTTCCTCGTCTTCCCCGTTTGGACACTGGGGAAGCCCATCACACACATATTGGCTATCTATACAAAAGCTTCCTGGACATTTGAAATAGTTCTCTGGACACTCAAAAGTCTCTGGAAGGAACAAGAAATATATCTAGAGGTGTATTAATGTACGTCATACAATTTCCAGAGAACAACATAGATAAATATATTATATACCTTCTGACATATGCGCCAAACGAAGAATCTGATCAGCCTGCGCATCCGCGAATCCCAGTTAAGATTCTGGTCAGACTGCACAAATGCGCAGGCTGGTATGCATTTTCGCTGGGCGCACATATCCGAAGGTACGTTTTCTGATGTTGCGGTTAATATATAAAACTATTAACGTTGAATTTCAATGGCTGGAACATCTTTTGGACCATGGGAAATTAATCGAGGAAAGAGTAGTTCGAGCCATTGAGGGTTAAGCATTGTGACAGGTCAGGATTCAAATGGCGATAGCTTATGGTAGTCTTTTTGATCTTCTATACAATAATGGTATGTTAAAGATCCTCATTAGAATCGCCTCGATGGGTGATTTTAATGAGTACACATAACATACAATTTCATGATAAAATAATAACATTTCACAAACTATTTTTCTTGAACTATCGGAAGAATTTCATAAAAACTCAAAGACAGTTCGAATTAGCCAAGAACGAGCCATCGGTGTTCGAGCGATTGAGATACGACTGTTTATCAATCCTTTGTCTATGTGTTGGAAAATATGCTGACATTTATTTTAGTATAGGCAGCAGCATGCAGTTGTCTTTTGAGTATATTGCTGAAATTTATAGTACAATGAGAAAAGTACAAGAGTCCTCTTTTTGCCTTGTACGGAACCCCTGAAGGGACATTTCCTTTCCAATATTCAGCAGAAAAATTAGACAGTATGTTGTTTAAACGAGATCTTTATGTTGAAAAAAAAAACAAAAACGACATAATAAGTCGTTAAAGCGACATATTATGTTGTTTTACATTTGTATTTTCCATTCTGTTATCTTGGTTTATTTAATTTTAGATATTTAGAAGAAAACGAAAACAATAAAAAGCAGAACAGAAATAAAAACAAAAAATAGACATTCTTTTCCGATATTTAGCGGGAAAAAAATCAACAGAAGAACAGAACAATAATAAAACAAAATAACACACTTTGTTTCCGATATTTAGCAGAAAAGAATTTAAAACAATAAACACAGAACAGAAATTAAAACAAAACTAACATATTTCTTTTCCGATATTTAGCAGAAAAGAAATTAAAACAAAAACAGAACGGAAACTAAAACAAAAATAGAATGGAAATTGACACAGAATAGTATATCGTTTTAATGGCATAATATATCGTTTAAACAACTTATTATATCGTTTATTCAACATAATTTGGGGCTCCCACTGACAATAGTTTCCGGGGATTAACACCAGCCAAAGGTAGATCAGAATTATGTCGTCTAAACGAAGTCTTTTGCTGTTAAAACGATACCATTATATTGAACAAACAATATAATAAGTCGTTTAAACGACATATTCTGTTGTTTAAACGAGATATTTTTATTGTTTTAATTTCATTTCTACTACATATGGGAAGAAAAATGTGCTATTTTTCTTTTTCTGTTCTGTTTTTATTGTTTACATTCCTTCTCTGCTAAAAACCTAAAAAGAAATGCGTTATCGTTGTTTTAATTTCCGTTCAATTTTCTATTGTTTTTTAATTTCTTTTGCAGCCACGTTTTACTCTTTAGTGACTACATTTTCCTGTTGTTGTACTGTGAGGTAAGACCAAACGTTCGTATTTGTCTTTCGGTAGTGTACTTTTCTGTTTATTTTACTGTAATGTAAGTGCAGCGGTCCTAATTGTCTTTCGGTAGGATATTCTGCTAAAATCGCTACTCTTCGAGTACGCTAGTAAATTTCCACGAGCATATTCGTCTGTGTCTTATGTTTACTGATTACTTTCTTTTTTTGATCATTATTCCTTTGTTCTAATTGACATTAAATATTTTCCATATATAATGTAATTTATATAGGTTAAGTATGTTTACCACAGTCTTGAAGATGTTGCAGAGAACGACATCCTTTGATATGGCCGAATTCGTCAAGTTTATAAAGACATTTATTTTCCTGAGACGTTGTATACCCATAACCGCAAGACAGTCCTGGTTTACTAGTATCGAAATCTGCAAAAACATCATATATAATATTCAGAAATAAGCATTACGAAAACACGCCTATTCAAATATATAGAAAATTTCACCTCAAAAACTGAAAATTTTCAGGTAAAAAACTCTGATATTTTTCATATATCTGCTTAAAACATAGATTGAGGTACTCGTTAGAACCGCCTCGGCGAGGCGGTTCTAACGAGTACCCACAATCTATGTTTTTGAGCAGAAATAAGAAAAATAATGTATACCCCTATAAACCCCAGTTTTACTACATAAAAGTGGGGTTTAAGGGGGTCAAAATTACATACTATTAGGCGTGTTTTCGTAATGGGTCGTTTGGAAACACAGAACAAAACTAAAACTTAGTCTTACTGTGTCTGTTCATAAGATACAGTCGACTCTCGTTATCTCGAAGTCAAAGGGACCATCTGAAACACTTCGAAATATCCGTACCTCGACATATCAGATTTGCTGAACCGAGGAAAACATTAAATCGAACAAACACATTTAACAAAGTGTATATGTAATTTAACTCCTGAAGTTAGATATATCGAAAAAATTGTGGAAAAAGGAGAAATGGTTCCATAGGAGCAATTTCTCCTCTTTTCCACAATATTTTGTTATCTGTTGTTAGATTTCTATGCTAAAACAAGCACCAGATTTTCACTTCGAAATAAGCGGTTATTCGAGATAAGCGAGGTCAAGATAACGCGAGTCGACTGTATAATGTTAAATACAACATCCTAGAGGCTCCCTAGCCGCCTTGAGTGATATATCATTTTCAAAATTTGATATCATAATTGTGCAGGCGCATGGCAAAATCTGCAATAAGGCTTGTGTGACCAGCAAATAATAAGTTCAGCCAGCGCATCCGCGCATTCTGATCAGTTTTCGCTGATCGAATGTGTCGTCTGCAGCTTCCGGGCTATCCAAAGAGGGATTAACGTAAACCCTTGCCATACTGGGTAGTTTGATAGACTGATCTGAGTCTTTGCTGGCCACACCAGTCTTATTGTAAGTGTTGTCATGCGCTGGCTCGCATAATGTGATCTCAGTAGTTCCAAAGGAAAACAATAATAATACCAGCATTTCATTATATACAAACTAATGAAATATAGAGAATTATTAATGAAATAAAATGCATATTTCGAAAAAGTTATATTTTCACTTGTGAAAATATAAAACATATTTTCACTCCTCTGAGCAGTGAAAAATATAAGATCTGGAACTACTTTTTTTTCTTATTTACATTAATGGTCAAAGGGAAGCATGTTCAATACCTAAATTCGTGTTCAATGACTAAAATGTTTCTTGTTTTATTAAATTGAACTAAATACAGTTGATTTTATTGCTCTTATCCCTATAAAGACGCTTTTAGGCTGAAATATTTCGGGGACTATTTTCTCTCGGAAGTAGGTTTCCCGCTGTTATGCGGTTCTTATATGTCACCGCCAAGGGACAAAACTGCGTGTCAGACTTCCCCTTGCAAATGCAAGATTTGCATCTCTTCTGTCGAAAGTTATGTATATAATAAAAAGTAAATTCAAATGTTTGTCGTGAATATGACTTTTATTTCATCTCGTGAAGTGAAAAATGTATATTTCATTCGTGCCTTCGGCACTCATGATATATACTTGTTTTCACTTCACGCGATGAAATAAAAGTCATATTCATTCCAAACGTTTGAATATCCTCTATATATCGAAGTAAAGGGCGACATTTGATGAGCCTCCAGAACCCTTTCACTCCTGAGCTTCGGACGTGAACTCTTCTATTTTTAAATTTGCACACTTGTATTGGTGTAACTAGAATAAGAATGAATTTGAGCGCCAGAAAAAACAAAACAAAACAAACAACAACAACCATTAACTCTTTTACTGCCACAGACGATAATAATAGGCTTTTGCTAACAGCATAGATCCAGATGAGACGGCTCATATGAGCCGTCTCATCTGGATCTACGCTGTTTGACATTCAGTCTTTCAACTTTACGTATAAAAACTTTTCAAGCGATGGTTTGTTAAAAAACTAAAGCAGACGACAAATGTCCTCTGAAATTTGGCACCGAAAGAGTTAAAATAAAACATAAAAACAACAATAATAACATCAGAAGAAAAAGAAAAAAAAAACAACAAAAAAAAAAACAAAAACAAAAAAAAACAACACAGAACAAAACAAAACAAAACAAAACAACAACAACAAGAAAACGAACAAAACAAAAGTAAAACAACATATTGTCAAATGTGGTGAACCTGATGTGTCGGCGCTACAGACCGTCTTATCTTCAGCTACATTGTTTCCAAAGGCGACAATTGTAGTTTGCAGGGCTGTAAAGGCCACCGTATGCTGTACTATTTCTAATCATTACGAAAACACGCCTATTCAAATATATAGAAAATTTCACCTCCAAAAAACGAAAAATTTCCGGTAAAAACTCTGATATTTTTCATATTTCTGCTCAAAACATAGATTGTGGGTACTCACTAGAACCGCCTCGGCGAGGCGGTTCTAACGAGTACCCACAATCTATGTTTTGAGCAGAAATAAGAAAAATAATGTATATCCCTGTAAACCCCAGTTTTACTATATAAAAGTAGGGTTTAAGGGGGTCAAAATTATATAGGCATGTTTTTGTGATGTGAACGTATATCTGCTGTGTGCAGAACATGGAGAAGAAAGTATATATAGAGAGGAAATAGCAGGTTTGATTTAAATATAGCACCATCTTTGAGTTAAAAATGATTCTTTGTCGGGGAATCTAATTTCACTGAAGTAAACATCTACTACAGTAGTTTTATTTTGAAAAAGGCAAAAATATTCAATTCAGGTCCCGGGGTTATAAAACATTTTTGTGTGTGTGTGCTCAGCTCAGCTGAGCATGAAAATGTCTCTACTTATAAGTAGGAAAACGCCAACAATAGTTTGCATTTTCATATTTATTGGAAAATGTAATTTTCTTCGTTTGAGTATACGAATTAGAAGAAAATTAATTTCCCTTTGTTAAACGAAATGAGCGCTAGGTGGCGCTATTTCGTTTTGCCTGCACGTGAAAATCGTGATTAAAGTCATTCAGCTTTGGACAGTTCGACAGTTAACACCTATTAATTTTTATTGCTTATTTAACTTTGTATTTGGGCGCTAGCGTGCTTTCTTTGTTATGGAAGAACACAGTAATAACAGTGGACAACTTGACATTAATTCACAATCCACTAGTACTGATATAAGCTCTCAGTTAAATGTAATTTTGTCAGAACTGAATTGTTTAAAACAGGAGGTTCACGGCACAAACGTTAGTGTTGCTTCTGAAGTTAAAAAACTGAAGTCTGAGAAGGATTTAGTGTGGCGTTTTCAAGGGAATAAAATACAGTTTGATTTCAACAGTGATTTAGAGGACATTGTAAAACAGTCTATCTGGGCCATTGATAATGGTAAAACTGATTATTGTAAAAAACAGTTAGATGACCTGGCTGAGAAGCTTCATAAGCGTAATAAGCTCATACGTATTGCCGATTCTTCTAGTGGCGGTTGGGAAACCGTACGACAATACGAATCGAATCCGGTTGCAAGCGACAGCGAAGATGAAAGCAAAATACACAAGGCAGAAGGTAGAGCGCTTAAACGTAAAAGGTCTAGTTCTCGTGGTAGGAGCGCTCGCGGTCGTGATTACGGCGCTGGTGTTACCGGGACTCGGTTTTGGGGTACTTCAGCGGCGGCTCCGCCTCATCAGTTTGGCTTCCAGCCTGCAAGTCGGGGTCGGCTTTTTCGCCCCCAATATGTTCCAGCATACGGTACAGCAGTCGGAACAGGTTTCGTCATGCCCGGGCCCTCTGTCTCTCCAGGACCATGCTTTGCTTGCGGCGAGTTCAACCACCTCCGCAGAAATTGCCCCAACATACGATCAACAACAGCACAAGCCGGGGATCAATCGACAGGCACCAGAAAGTGAGCAGGGTACCAGTCATCAACTGAGCAATGAGCCAGTTAACGATGATTTTATGAAAGATGAGTATGATTATACACGTTTTACTCACGAATTTTATGAGTATGAACAAGGGCAGAAAAATATCTTAGTAAAGGGTAGACTCAAGAAACATTTATCTTTTTGGCGCAACATTGGAGCCAGCGCATTTATTCTTGATGTTATAGAAAATGGTTACAAAATCCCTTTGTTTTCAAATCCATGCAGGTCATTTTGTAAAAACAATCGATCTGCTTTAAACGAATCGATATTTGTCTCAGAAGCAATCCAAGATTTGTTGGATAGAGCATTAATAGAAAAATGTACTAACCCTCCATATATTGTTAACCCATTAACGGTTTCAATTCAAAATTCTGGTAAGAAAAGATTAATTCTTGATCTTCGACTGGTAAATAAACATTTATGGAAACAGTCTATTAAATATGAAGACATAAAAGTTGCACTGGCCTTTTTTGAGAAAGGATTTCATATGATCAAATTTGACCTAACCAGCGCGTATCATTTTATTGAAATTTTCAAGCCACATACCGATTATTTAGGTTTTTGCTGGACTGATGTGAATGGCACTAATGTTTATTACAAATTTTTAGTGCTCCCATTCGGATTGTCTTCTGCCTGCCATATTTTTTCTAAGCTTTGCAGACCTTTAGTGAATAAATGGCGGGGCGAAGGAAAATTGGTTTCTATGTTTTTAGATGACGGATTTGCTTGTGCTCAAGAATACGAGAAAACAAAAACTATCGGTCAAGATATTAAAAATGATATTTTAAAGTCAGGTTTTGTACCAAATGCCACAAAGTCTATATGGGTGCCAGTACAGATTTTAGAATTTCTAGGGGTTGTTCTGGATGCAATACAGGGTACTATTTATATTCCAGATCGCAGGATTCTGAAGGCTAAAGAATCAATATCTGATTTGCTGTTGTCCTTTAAAGGACACAGAAAAGTTTCAGTTAGGAAGGTTGCTAGTGTAGTTGGCCAACTTATATCTATGTCCGTTGTTCTGGGTCACATTTCTCAAATTATGACAAAATATTTAAGTGCTGATATTCTTAATGCAAAATACTGGGACTCCTATATATATTTGTGTGACGAAAGTCGTCAGCAACTCTTATTTTGGGATAGAAACTTACAAGTTTTGAATACTAAAGATATTTATGAATCCCACAAATGTACGAGAATAGTATATTCTGATGCTAGTGCATCTGGCTATGCTGGTTACGAAGTGAGTACCATAAATGGCATTTCTCATGGTATATGGTCAGAAGAAGAATCTTTAAAGTCTTCCACATGGAGAGAATTAGTAGCTGTGTATCGCATTTTGTTGTCTCTAAGGCATGTTTTGGCAAACCAACGAGTCAAGTGGTTTACTGACAATCAAGGGGTCAAGGCCATATCTAGTAAAGGATCCATGAAAAGGGATCTTCAAGATATTGCTTTTGGTATTTTCAAATTATGCATGTCCAAATCTATCTATCTTGAAATGGAATGGATTCCAAGAACTGAGAATGAAAAAGCTGACTACTTATCAAAAATTGTTGATTTTGATGACTGGGGAATTTCATTTGCTATTTTGGTCTTGTTACAGCGTAGATTCGGACAATTTCAAGTTGATTGGTTTGCTTCAGATTATAATGCAAAATTGCCAAAATTTTATTCCAGATTTTGGAATCCTTCTTGTTTTGGCATTGACGCATTTGCAGAATCATGGGGAGGCCAATATGGCTTATTTGTGCCCCCTATTGCAGTCATATATAGGGTTATTAAGAAAATGGTTACTGATAAGGCCTATGGAGTGCTGATTATTCCATGTTGGAAATCAGCAGTTTTCTGGCCATTTCTGTGTCCTAGTGGCAGGTTTAGAAAGGAAATTGTTGACTGGATTGACTTGCCAACTGAAAAGCAATATTATATAAAATGCAAAAACGGAAAAGGCATTTTTGGAAATACAGATTTGCATTTTCGAATGATAGCCTTGAGGATAGATTTTAGGTAAGGTAATTAAGACGTGTAATTATTTCATAGTTGATGTTGGATTGCTTCCCTTGCAAAAAAAAAAAAAAAAAAAAAAAAAAAAAGAAGAAACATGAAGCATAGCAGTAGTGCAATGAAAATTTTCATGCTTGTATGCGGAATCGCAATATCGAAGAGTGTGGATGCGGAATCGCATTCTTAAGTTTTAGTTCAGAACATATATGCACAGGTAAAAGTTGTTTTTTCAGTATGTCAAGGTGTTTCTTGATTGAGAAATAATGAACTATTATAGCTCTGAAATATGAATTGAATTGCATATATACGATATGTAGTATATATTTCTGAATTTATTCATATATTACTAGCAATATCATGAGAATTGATTAGATCAGTGATAAAAAAAAAAAAAAAAAAAAAAAAAAATGTTATTTTGAACTGCACTTGTGGAGAAATTATTCAATTACAGGTTAAACTCCTGTTAGGACAGAGCTTTTCATTATTGTTATTCCATGGTTATGATTTGACTGAAAAATTGTTAACATATTAAAACACAAAACACATCAAGTAAATAATAATAATAGCAAATACATTTATCTAAATATTAATTTATTTCCTTTTGTATACATATATTTTTTCAGGCTCACACTGATGATATTCAAGAGCTGCCAGAAGTTTTGGCAGACAGAGTGAACCTACTCCCAGATTTGTTACGGAAGTCTCGGGCGATCAGTACAGACAAGAAATATTCTAGTGCGTTTGTTCGTTTCCATAAATGGGCTTTATCCAATGGGTTGAGGAGTAGGGACATTTTGCCAGCTAAGGCTTTTCCGGTTGCAATTTATTTAGCCTCATTGATCCAAACGGTTAATTCGTTTAGTCCAGTTATTGCTGCCTTTTATGCCATTAAATGGTTTCATGATATATATGGTCTTGAGTCGCCTACAAATTCTAAATTGGTTGTCAATGTTCTTGAGGCTGCAAAACGCGTTTTATCAAAACATACAGTCAAGAAAGAGCCTATAACAGTTCAAATTCTGACAAATTTATACGAACGTATGTATTCTGAAAACAATCTGAAAAACCAAAGAATGATTTGTGCCTGTTTAGTTGCCTTCTCAGGATTTTTGAGAAGTTCTGAATTATTAAATATCCGTATTTCTGACATAGTATTTAATGTGTCTTACATGGCCATATTCATAGAATGCAGCAAAACGGACAAATATAGAGATGGTGCATGGGTCATGATAGCGAAAACGGGGACAAAATTATGTCCAGTTGAAAACGTTAAAAAGTTAATAAAATGGGGAAATTTAGTTAATGACGATTATTTGTTTTGTAATATATGTTTAACGAAGAATGGCTACCGAGTACGTAAAACAAACAGAAAAATGTCATATTCTAATCTCAGGGAGTTATTCATAGAAGCGTTAAATCCTCATGTGAGTGACGTTAAAAAATACTGTCTGCATTCATTGAGATCAGGCGGGGCATCAGCTGCTGCCAATAATGGTGTAAAAGATAGAATGTTTAAAAGACACGGGCGTTGGGTCAGTGAAAATGCAAAAGATGGATATATTAAGGATAGTATTGATGAAAGGTTGTCAGTTTCATTGAGCTTAGGCCTTTAGGCATAGCTTTTTTTTGTAAGTTTATTATGAAAGTTTGAGTAACTCAAATTCAGAAAAGTTGGTTTAATTTTCTGATATTATTTTGCGAAAATTCATATGAAAGGCATAGATAAAAGCATACCTACATGTAAATGGTAATAATGGATTGTTTTCATATTTTGAATTTTAATCCATCAGCATTAAATAATAGTAAATAAATAAAAATCGAATATTTCCCGTTCTTTAAGTTCAGTTGACTGTCCAAGTGCTCAGATCAAATATAAATTGAAATTTCAGAATTTCATACGATGTTCCTTGTTCATTAAGTTTTATTAATAAGTATCCTAGTCGAATGGAGTGCATTAGGGGAAATGTAATTTTCTTCGTTTGAGTATACGAATTAGAAGAAAATTAATTTCCCTTTGTTAAACGAAATGAGCGCTAGGTGGCGCTATTTCGTTTTGCCTGCACGTGAAAATCGTGATTAAAGTCATTCAGCTTTGGACAGTTCGACAGTTAACACCTATTAATTTTTTAAATTTTGCAAGCTGATGGATTGAAGTTACATATGGTATAAAATACTTAACATGATTTGTGTGCAAATGCAATCGATGCTGTTCAGAATAGTTGTTTGCATGAAGTATTACATTGATTCAGTTGACTGTCCAAGTGCTCAGATCAAATATAAATTGAAATTTCAGAATTTCATACGATGTTCCTTGTTCATTAAGTTTTATTAATAAGTATCCTAGTCGAATGGAGTGCATTAGGGGAAAGAAATCTTCATGTTAAGCAAACAAGATTTTTCAATTTTTAGTAATTTGAGATTTATTAGCAGGACAAATATCATGCTCAGCTAAGTTGAGCACGAAGAAAACATTATGACCTCGGGCCAGAATAATCCCTCTTTGAAGTTTATCAATTACCCTTAAACCGTAATCTCATCTGCGTTATTCCATCTGCGGCATGTTTAACCCTTGTCATGCTGAATGAATTAAGATGCCCATTTCTACTTGTCAGCCAATCAGATTACTAAATCTAGACTGTTGATATAAAATCAAATGCTGAATGACAAACAGTGCAGATCCAGATTAGTTGGCTTCTGAAGAAGCCAACTAATCTGGATCTACACTGTTTGCAAAGACAGGAATATATCCGGGATCAGAAAGACAAGGGTTAAAAAATCAAAGCCCTGACAGCACTGGTGGGACGATTTCTCTAAGGTTAGGCTGGGAAAATAGTCTCATTTAAACCTTAATTTCCTGTAATATAAGGAAACAGGACAGACCCTGATCAGACCTTCTAATCTAGGTCTGCACTGTTTGCCAATGTCCCAGTCCAGGTTTTTTTTTTTTCCAGAGAACCTTATTTACATGGCACTCTAACGTCACAGTTGCAAGAATAGCACGGTTATAAATACCCGTAACCTTTCATTGGTCAATGATAATAACGTGGACAGCAACCTCAAAACCAAATAAATGAAGGTACACAGAATAGGCGACCATTACAAAGTACAACCTTTCAGAGGTACCAAAAGAAGATACAAGCAAAGAATAGACACAACGACACTATTGCAATATCCGACTTACAGAAGCAGGCCCATTGATCTACGTTTATTATATTCATGTTCTATATGGGCTTCTGTCCTTGTGAAACTAATTAACAAATTTACCCATTAAGTAGAAACAGGTTTAAATGAAATTGTCTTTCTGTGTGCTAACTTTGGTATTTTTACTGCCATTTTTTTACCACTGTATTCGTATGCTCGTATTTTCGAAGGACAGCTGCATTAGAATTTATTGTGGCAATTAGTTGCTAATTCAATTTATGCTAAACAGAGACATGCAATGATACGAAAACTAAGCTCGTGTCTTTAAATAGTTACCAACCCACTAAAAGGTACCAACCTGTGTGACAAATAATAGGGTTGAACCTTATTGTCAATTGATTTAGATCGACTGCATGGTTCTCCTTAAGCTTCAACACTTCAATATGCCCATATGAAACGCTTTGCAACACATCGAAATGGAAATGCGTATCTAACGGCTGCTGAAAATCTCTTCCACTGCAATCCTGTACGGCTCTACAATAGATTACAATACAGTTCAGAAAAAAAATAAAATAAAATAAAACTCATAGACCACAGAGAATCATGTTTAAATAAGACTGGCATTACCTATCTGCATAAACACATTTATGCCAGCTATTTCACACAATTACAAACTCACAAATGATATGATTTTTGCTGCTGTCCCTATATGTTGTTAACGTCTGTTTACTAATTGAATATTCTTTGAATTTTGTGTTTTCTTGTCGCCCTTGTCTTACAGTACGAAGCAAAATTAAGGTAGACGTTTCGCGCAATTAAATCTGGTTTAAGCTTCGCGGTAGTTTTTTTTTCTACTGATTGTTTCAAGGCGGTTTCTCTGTTGCAGTTCTTTATTTGTCATTACGCAAACAAGCCTATTCAAATATACTAAAAACTTCAAGTCGAAAAACTGAAAATTTTCAGATTAGAAAACTCTGATATTTTTTATATTTCTGCTGAAAACAAAGATTGTGGGTACTCGTTAGAACCGCCTTGGCAGGGCGGTTCTAACGAGTACCCAGAATCTATGTTTTCAGCAAAAATAAGGCAAAAATAATGTATTCCCTGTAAACCCAAGTTTTGCTATATAAAAGTAGGGTTTAAGGAGGTCAAAATTATATAGGCATGTCTTCGTGATGTATGCGTTTGTGGTTTCACAAGTGGCGTTTGTTTTATCTTTATTTGTTCCTCATTTCTTTTTCTTTGGTGCATCGGAAGGGTTGGGCTTTCTGACTGTGGCATTTTCTGGGTATGTTCTCCATTACGAAAACACGCCTATTCAAATATAAAGAAAATTTTACCACCCAAAAATGCAAATTTTCAGATAAAAAAATCTGATATTTTTCATATTTCTGCTCAAAGCATATATTGTGGGTACTCGTTAGAACCGCCTCGACGAGGCGGTTCTAACTAATACACACAATATATGTATGATCAGAAATAAGAAAAATAATGTATACCCCTGTAAACCACAGTTTTACTAAATAAAGGTGGGGTTTGAGGGAATCAACAGTTTATAGGCATGTTTTCGTGATGTTATATATTATCAATGACTCGACCACCGGCAGTTCGTTCATCGTTGCTGATTCAAACTCGATTTTGAGTCCCTATGAAATTCTTCCGATAGCTTAAGAAAACAAATATTTATGGGTATTTTGGGGAATTTTTCTTATTTAATCTTGTCCGAAGAGAGTTTGGGTCCTTACCTACTTATTGGGCGCTCAGCGAAAAATCTGATTAGACTGGGTGAATGCCCAGGCTGATCCGTGTCTCCGCTGGGTGCACATGCAATTTTATTGCTTTTATCATGCACTAGCTCATCTATAAAATTAGGCGTCATGGTTTTATTGTTCATTGCATTTGCTTGTTTTGACTTCCACTTAATTTTGTTTTGCGTAATGATTTCATCTAGTTAAAGCCTTATCCGTTTCTTTTTGTTGTTGTGTTTTGGAAACTTTATTCGGAGACTGTGTTCTAAGCAGCTGAATAATTATTTACTTCCAATGGGCGTCAAGAACAGCAATATCAATCAATAATGCCCCAAGTAAATTTTTATGTTGAAGACAAAAGCTTTTATCTTTAAATTCTTACTTTGGTTCAATATATTTGATATTTTAATATTTGAAGTTTGCAAATACCGTTTTGAGGACGATATAACAAATACCGTCTTACCTATCTGTAAAAGTTGATATGTTAGAATTAACAGATACATTGTATCTAAGGCACATGCATGCATGTATATAATCCCAAGACCAATCAGGCGACTCTTGATCTTTCACAATGCTGTCATCCATGTCATACAGTAACTGTATCCACGGTTGACATAACTGATCGACAGTTTGGTAACACGTGCTGTTGTTTATTAGCATTTGCAGCCCATTGCCATCGGGATATCGAAAGTAAATTCCATCAGGTGACCATACGGGATCTATGTTGTAAAACCGAACAATAATTTTTTGATTCTCCCGCAGAGTTTCAAAATCGCATTCCGCTTCAATGCCGTCTGTAAAATGAAGAGAAGCCATCTATTAAGGCCCTCACTTTAAAAATATGGAAAACTATAAGCACAGAAAAAACAAAACAAAAAAAAAAAAAAACAAAAAAAAAAAAAAAAAACATTTCGTTCATAGTTCTATATCAGATCCTTTTTTACCTAATCATTTTTATATTTACCTTATTATTCCATCAGAGTATATGTTATATATAATGCTTATGAATAGCGGTAATTGCTCATCACGAAAACATACCTATATAATTTTGACCCCTTTAAATCCCACTTTTATATAGTACAACCGGGGTTTACAGGGGTATACATTATTTTTCTTATTTCTGCTCAAAAACATAGATTGTGGGTACTCGTTAGAACCGCCTCGACGAGGCGGTTCTAACGAGTACCACAATCTATGTTTTGAGTAGAAATATGAAAAATATCAGAATAATTATATCTGAAAATTTTCATTTTTTGGTGATAAAATTTTTAGTATATTTGAATAGGAATGTTTTCATAATTGCTAACCAAATAGGGCGCGTCATGCAAAACGTCAAAACTTACAAAATATCACAAATACTACAATGAAACAGCGGACTAAATGGCGATCTGAATCCAGTGCACAAGTAAACCATGTGCACGAAAAAAGATTACAGACATCAAAAACCAGTTGCCAATCTTCTTAAACAAACAGAGGAAGCAGCTGTCATTTGGGCCGCGCAAAACGAAAAGCTGTCTTCGAGCATGCGCAGAATGCACAGATTCAAATTCATCTCTCGTATGCGCAAAGTCTTATCAGGGCATTTGCTTTCACTTGGTACACTATATAGTGTCCAATGATTCATTTAGCGGACAGATAAGGCCCTGATCAGACTGCGCAGACACACAGGCTGATCGTAGCCTTCGCTGTCCGTATATATTTGAAGACATACGCGGATTATACACATATTTATGATTTAGACCTGCATCAGAATTATAGGTACATTCTCGCGAAAGTAAACTAAGCACACCAAATGTTTTTTGCTCCTGAACGTTCCAAAGCGGTTCCTCTTCTGCAGTTTTTTATTTATATGATTATTATAAATGCGCATTTTCATTTCATTACGAGAACAAGCCTATTCAAATATACTGAAATTTTTTCCACCAAAAAAATGAAAGTTTTCAGATGAAAAGTTCTAAAATTTTTCATACTTCTGCTCAAAACATAGATTGTGGGTACTCGTTAGAACCGCCTCGACGAGGCGGTTCTAACGAGTACCCACAATCTATGTTTTGAGCTGAAATAAGGAAAATAATGTATACCCCTGTAAACCCCAGTTTTACTATATAAAGGTGGGGTTTAAAGGGATCAAAATTATATAGGCATGTTTTCGTGATGTGTTATTGTTTGTTCCTCCTTTCTTCTTTCAGTGTATCTGGAAGGCTCCTTTTTTGGTTTAAACAATAGTTTATTAAATATAATGAGTACAACACAAACATACAAAAATGACATAGAGGATCAGATAACAAGCTAGTTAAAGCTTATGTGAAATCTTCTCCGAGCACAAATATTATACAGAACAAACGAGTGTAGAACATAAAGGCTACTATCGTTGAATTTAGCAAATTGCGTACAGAAATTTTAACAAAGACACATGTGAGAGAGAGAGAGAGAGAGAGAGAGAGAGAGAGAGAGAGAGAGAGAGAGAGAGAGAGAGAGAGAGAAATGGATTCCCAAAGTTTCCCAGATGCTATTCCGACACGACGCCACTGTCCCGACTTATAAGTAATGTTAGTTGACAACACAATGACAGTTATAGACCGCGCCGGTCTCTTATTATAGCAATGGATTTTTACAAATGGTAGATTATTCGATTGGCTCAGTGACAAACTTTTTTATATTTGCCGGGATCGTCGGCTCCTTTTTTATTGTGGCGTTTTCTGTATAAGTTATTTTATATTTACATTACGAAAACACGCCTATTCAAATATATACTGAAAATTTCACCTAAAAAAAACTGAAAATTTTCAGATAAAAAACTCTGATATTTTTCATATGTCTGCTCAAAATATAGATTGTTGGTTCTCGCTAGAAGTGCCTCGCCGAGGCGGTTCTGACGAGTACCCGTAATATATGTTTTTTTAACAAAATAAGAAAAATAATGTATACCCCTGCAAACCCCAATTTTTCTATATAAAAGTGAGGTTTAAGGGGGTCTAAATTATACAGGCGTGTTTTCGTGATGTAAAGCGCCTACTATTAGTAGTTGAAATAATATGGAATTAGAACATTAACGCTTCTGACATAAACACTTCATAATATTATTTGTAAACTCACATATGGTGTATATACCACTGGTTTGATACCCGGCATCCCACCATTCTTGACAGCTATTGGGTAAAGTACAATCCCGTTCGTCTTCTCCATCCATACAGTCTGTGATTCCGTCACATTTATAACCATTCGGAATGCAATGTGTATAACCACAGCGAAACGAGTTCCCGTAATTGCAGTTGGTTGAAACTGAAAAAATGTCACTATCAGTAAACGATGATCTGTATGCGCAACGAAAAGGAACCTTATGTATTTTGCGAATAACCATCGCGAAAACGTGCCTGTATAATTTTGACCCCCTTAAAACCCACTTTTCTATAGTAAAACTGGGGTTTACAGGGGTATACATTATTTTTCTTATTTCTGCTCAAAACATAGATTGTGGGTACTCGTTAGAACCGCCTCGAGGAGGCGGTTCTAACGAGTACCCACAATCTATGTTATGAGCAGAAATATGAAAAATATCAGAATTTTTCATCTGAAAAATTTCAATTTTTGGTGGTAAAATTTTCAGTATATTTGAATAGGCTTGTTTTCGTAATGGCAGGCCCAGATCAAGCTGTGCATGAGCATAGGCTTATCAGGGCTTTTATTGACAGCTTACAATATCAGTGGATACTGTAGTATATGTCGACGTACAGAGAATGCTCAGAACAAACTGCGGATGCGCATTCTGATGTTGACCTACATTGTCGGGGTCTTTTTCATGCGTTGCTTATCATTTATATATGGTGACTCAAAAATATATGACGATACCTAGAAAATGCCACGGTCACGAAGCACAGCACTCCCGATGTACCCAAAGAAGAAGAGAGAAGGAAGAAATAAGGACATCACAAACGTAAGAAAGCCGGGTAGGGACATTTCTTATTTCCGACTTCTAACTCCTAACTTTTTACTGCCAACTTCTAACTTCTTACTTCTTACTTCTAACTTCTAACTTCCATGTTGTATGTATGTATGTATATAAGTAGTATATACTTATGTATGTATGTATGTATGTATGTATGTATGTATGTATGTGCGTATGTGTATGTATGTATGTATGTATGTAGGTGTGTGTGTGTGTGGGGGGGGTAGGGACATTTCTTATTTCTAACTTCTAACTTCTTACTTCTAACATCTTACTTCTAACTTCCATGTTGTGTGTGTGTGTGTGTGTGTGTGTGTGTGTGTGTGTGTGTGTATGTATGAATTTCTAACTTCTAACTTCTTACTTCTAACTTAAAACATAACTTCTTACTTCTACCTTCTTACTTCTAACTTTTAACTTCTTACGTCTAACTTCTTACTTCTTACTTCTAACTTCCATGTTGTATGTATGTATGTATGTATGTATGTATGTATGTATGTATGCATGTGTGTGCGTATGTGTGTGTGTAAGGGCATTTCGTATTTCTAACTTCTAACTTCTTACTTCTAACTTCTTACGTATTACTTCTAACATGTGACTTCTAACTTCTTACTTTTAACTTCTAACTTCTTACTTCTAACTTCTTAATTCTAACTTCTAACGTCCATGTTGTATGCATGTATGTACACACACGCACGCACGCACGCACGCACGCACGCATGCACGCACAAACACTCACATACATACATACAACGTGGAGGTTAGAAGTTTAAGTAAGAAGTTAGAAATAAGAAATGTCCCTACCCGCACTCACACACACACACACACACACACACACACACACACACACACACATTCATACATAAGTACATACATACATACATACATACAACATGGAAGTTAGAAGTAAGAAGTTAGAAGTTCGAAGTAAGAAGTTAGAAGTTCGATGTAAGAAGTTAGAAGTTAGAATTAAGAAATGTCCCTACCTGCACACATACATACGCACACACACACACGCACACACGTACCCACATACATACATACATACATACATACAACATGGATGTTAGAAGTTAGAAGTTGAGGTAAAAAGTTAGAAGTAAGGTAAGAAGTTAGTAGTAAGAAGTTAGAAGTTAGAAGTAAGAAGTTAGAAGTAAGAAGTTAGAAGTTGGAAATAAGAAATGTCCCCCCCCCACACACACAGACACACATACATACATACATACATACATACATGCATACATACATACATTCATACAAAAAAACATACATACATACATACATACATACATACATACATACAAACTGGAAGTTAGAGGTAAGAAGTTAGAAGTAAGAAGTTAGAAGTTAGAAGTAAGAAGTTAGAAGTTAGAAGTTAGAAATAAGAAATGTCCCTACCCGGCTTTCGTACAAACGCTACATATGAAATCACAGAGGCACAAACAATGAAGAACCGCAACAGAGTAACCACATTGGAACGGTCAGTAAAACTACTTAAGGCTTAAACTAGTTTTACTCGCGAGAAACCTCGCCCTAAATTCTAAGACAATTTCAAATTACAAGTAAATATTCGTGCTGCATAGAGTTCTCTACCTCATCTGTGAAGCATCACAGTGAAACATATATATTAACCCAGTAAGCATTCTTTATAAATCTATAGCGGGCCGTTGTCAGGGTAGCTGACGGGCCGATAACGGCCTGCTATAGATTTATAAAGAGTGCTAGCTGGGATAGGGTTCAATGGTGTTCTGAAGCCAGAACACAAGAAAACCACATACAGGCCTAAGGTGAGCCCGACCTCACACAGGTAGTCAGGCAGTGACCGTCTGAAACAGATTGAGGAGGGAGCCATCATGACTGACCAACCATCGTGCAAGTAAAGAGGGAAGTAACGTTATCAACTATGCTTTGGTTAACAAACATGCCTCGGTGTGCCGTAGAATACAAGCTGTAACTTATCTTTTTTTTTTTTTTTTTTTTTTTTCTTTTCTTTTTTTTTTTTTTTTTGTAGCGAATGACAATCGTTTTTAAATTGTACGGAAAAATCAAATTTGCCAATAATTTTTGTGAAATTATAGACTAAGTCACCATAAAATTCAGGTTCGGACAGACTTTCTTGCAGACGTAGTTTCAAACCAATGTTATATTTGGACATTAATTCAGAATGACAACGATAAAAAAAAAAAAATTGTGCATAGTTCATGACCCTTGCTTCAGAAAATGAGCAGTTAAAATTTTATTTCGATTATTAAAGTCACTAACTTGACAAGTTGCTCCCGTAAATTTGATCAACTGAGAAATACATACACATCAGAACGCAGCACGAGGGACATCGACATACCAAACTAGAACATTTACAATATCAAAATCAATGATGTCCCGTTTGTCTTATATTTTAGTAGAATTTGTGTCATTAGATATTGATAAATCCAGAAACCAACAACTTGTTCAAATTATGCATTATCATTATCTAATAACCACGGGGCATTCCGGCCAAGATGTCCGAATAAGTTGTCAGGTATGAGAGTATCAAACATGAATTTAAACTATCGTCATTGTACACACTACTGTATATAAAGTGAAATTTTACCATACATCAAAATGCCGTTAGCACATTCATCTTCATCGCTGTGTCAAATGTGGTATTTTCATGCAGCCTACTGTGCTTTCGACATCTTTCAGAAAGTCATTTTTTGCTTGGCGCTTTACACAGAAGAAGTAAATTTGCAAATTTTTGTCATGATTTAATGCAAAACCATTTGTCGTAACTACCTATATACAAAAAATTTTATTCTAGTCATTGGTTTTTAAAAAATCAAAATTTTCACTTTTTCCCATAGTAAAAATGGAGCCAAATCATGCAGAAATCTATAGGGTAGGTAACTTGGAGCCAAATTTTCAACAAGTTCCACTTGTTCAATTTTTCTGAAATTTTCACAATATTGTTGTAAAAGATCAATAATGCAAATTCAGCAAAGAAAAGTAAAAAATATTTTCTTAGACAAAAATAAAAAAAAAATCACTTTACTATAGAAATTGCATAGGTCAGACCAATTTTTGGCCGTAACTTTAATTTTTGTGTAAATATTTGAGAACAAAACACAGAAACATAAAAGACAAATGGTTTCTGATAAGATATGGTCAATCAGAACAAAATATTTTCATTTAAAATAAAACGCCAAGCAAAAAACGTCTTTCCAAGAGATGTCGAAAGGACAGTAACTGTACGTGTATATTATCTTTTTTTATAGCGAAGGTTATTGTTTTCTTCGTTTTTTTCTAGGGCTTTGTTGCTACTGGCTCGTTTAATGTCTTGTTTGAGTTTTGTGAGGTCACGTGTGGTGTTGTGATCACGTCAAAAATGATGAGGTAGCTGGTTGCTTTGTTTCTGGTTGTTTTCATGGTGTCATTGGGTGGCTGTTGAATGTCACTGATGCACTATCTGTGCATTTATTTTACTATTTTGTTACGTATGTACTATCCGTCACATTTTGAGTACTCTCCCAGTAAGCATTCTTTATAAATCTATAGCGGGCCGTTATCGGCCCGTCAGGGTAGCTGACGGGCCGATAACGGCCCGCTATAGATTTATAAAGAATGCTAGCTGGGCTTCCTCTTAGTGGCATTGGTATGATATTGTTTAATAATGTATATTTTATGTCAAATGTAATAGGACCTCATGTTTAATCTTTTTCTAAACAAAGATATAACCTGAAAACAATGTTTTGTTTATCCTTCGTTTACAAACCGTTTGTGACTCTAAACGGTGAGAAATAACGGTCCACATATACAACTAAGAAATCAAACAGGGAACGTTCAACGGTGATGTCATAAGCGTCAACAGTGTGTAAGAACTGTATATAAAGTGTCATTTTTGCAACATATGAAATTATTATTACCACATCCATCCTCATCGCTGTTATCAAAACAGTCTTTTTTTCCATCACAACGTTGACTGGCATCTATGCACGATTTGTCATAACATTGATATTCGTTGGCACCACATGGGGGAAAATCTGAATTAAAAATTAGCACACGGTTTATTTAGAGAAATATAGCCGCGTATTGAAAATATCCAAAACTTTTGTATTCTGGCTGGACAGACGCACGTTTCTGTCTCTAACTTCTTCTGCAGAACTGAATCCAAAATGTTTGAAAGAAAAAGGTGTCGCCAAGCAGTAAATACCCTCTCAACAGCATCAACTGCCACCGATAACGAAACCCAACATTCAAACACATCAAGAGAGGGCGTGACGGAATGCAACAAATACACCTCAACAGCAATGGCCCACAAAAAATGTGACGATACCCAGGAAATGCCACAATCACGAAGCACAGACCTCCCGATGTACCAAAGGAAGAAGTAATGAGGAATAAATAAGGATACCACAAACGCTACATATGAAATCACACTCATCACGAAAACATGCCTAAGTAATTTTAACCCCCTTAAACCCCACTTTTATACAGTAAAACTGGAGTTTACAGGGGTATACATTATTTTTCCTATGTTTGCTCAAAAACATAGATTGTGGGTACCCAGTAGAACCGCTTCGCCGAGGCGGTCCTAACGAGTACCCACAATCTATGTTTTGAGCAGAAATATGAATAATATCAGAATTTTTTATCTGAAAATTTTCATTTTTTGGTGATAAAATTTTCAGTATATTTGAATAGGTATGTTTTCGTAATGTGCAACAGCAACAGAGGAACCACCTTGGAACGTCCAGTAGGAAAAATACTAGGGTGGAGCTTAAACTTGTTTTATCTGCGCGAAACCTTGCCCTTAATTCTTATGCAGTTCCAAATTACAAATATATATTCGGTCAGCATATGGGTCATCTAACTTATCAGTGAAATATCACAGTGAAATACATATTATCAATAAAACGTGAAACGATAATACCCCGCCATTATCATGTCGCGGACAGATATCTCTGTCAATAATTGATGAACTTTGCCAATGAGCAATCCCAAAGCAGATCTGCACAATATCAATGTACGTATCAAATTTGGTCAAAAATCATTGAGATTTACTCGAGTTAATGTCCTGAAAGTAAAATACAGATAACTGTCAAAATATGCAAAATGTGGTTATTAGCAATCCCAAAGAATATCTCTACAATGTCAATGCACACACCAAGTTTGGTGAAAATCTGTTGAAATTTACTTAAGGTTTTGGCCAGAAATGAAAATATGGATGTGTCGCGGGCAGATAACTCTGTCAAAAATTGACGAAATTTGCCCCTCATTAATCCCAAATCAGATCTCTACAATATCAATGCACACACCATGTTTGGCGAAAATCCATTCATATATACCACAGTTATTGTCCGGATATGAAAATAAGGACGTATCACGGGCAGATAACTCTGTCAAAAATTGACAAAATTTTCCCATTAACAATCCAAAACAAGATCTCCATAATATCATTGCACACACTGAGTTTGAGGAAAATCCATTGTCATTTACTTAAGTTATCGTCCGGAAACGAAAAAATGGACGGACGGACGTACGACAGACGGACGGACGGACACACGGACAGTCAACGTGATACCATAATACCCCGCCACTAACGTATGGCGGGGTACAAAAATATAAGTGAAGATACCCAGAAATGCCACAATCACTAAGCACAGCCCTCCCATTTCACCAAAGGAAGGAGGGGTGAGAAACAAATTAGGACGCCACAAACGCCACAAATGTAATCAAATACACACAAACAAAAAAATAACTACAGCAGTTAAACCCTGTTATGAAACAAAAAAACAAAACAAAAAACGACCAAATGCCAATCTGAAGCCAGAACACAAGAAAACCACAAACAGTACCACAAACAAGACAACCGCAAACATAAGGTAGATGATGTCTGTGTATATCTAAATATTTCCTGTGATTTCTGAAAATAAGCTTTAAGATAGACGGCCAAAACCCTCTAAGAATAAAAGAACATCTAAGTTTTTGATATACATGTATTAATAGGACGCACAACAAAATCGGGCCCAAGAAATGGGACGATTTCAACAGCTCGGCCGAATTCTATGCTGGTCTAAAATTTAGCTTTCGTTCTACAAGTGTTTCCACGGCAAAACACGCTACAGCATTGGCGACGTCAGCTTATGTTTTGTAAAGCCGTTCAGCGTTAAGCTATAATAAACATGACGGACAATAATTATAGTTTTAACGGAGAATAAGTTTACTGTGAAACACCTATACAGTCAACATGTCATGATTCAATGTTCAAAAACTGTTTGAAGATATGCCATTTATACTTGTATATAGTTTCGGCGTGATAAATTAATGCAGTACGTGTAATAGCACACTGACAGGTCACTGCCATATTAACGTTGACCGACCACTGATGTGATTCAGCAAAATTTGGTTGGCCATATGAGCACGTTCTGACTTGGTCTCTTTCACAGTACTTATTACAAGTTTCGTAAGAAATATGCATATCCGGGTATCCAAAGCCTAAACCACGTGAACGTGAAAATTAAACAGCATGATAACTTGCAGCCCGACAGTCTGATGAGGTGTTCACGTTTCCTGTGCCTGTATACTAGCAGACACACAGGACCTACAGGAAATTACTGAAGACTGCGTATATCATAAGACTGTATATACAGTTAACTCTCGTTATCTCGAATTCCAATGGACTCACTGAAACACTTCGAGATATCCGTACCTCGACATATCAGAGATGAAAGAGTGAGGAAAACAATAAATTGAACAATCACATTTAACAAATGAATATGTAATTTGACTCCTGAAGTTAGAAATATATATATAAAATAATGTGGAAAAGAGGAGAAATTGCTCCTTAGGAGCAATTTCTCCTCTTTTCCACATTATTTTGTTACCTGTTGTGATAGTTTCATGTTAAAACAGGGACCAGATTTTCACTTCGAGATAAGCGGTTATTCGAAATAAGCGAGTTCGAAATAACGAGGTTCGACTGTATTAATCTGGTCAGATATGGGCAAATGACATTCAACCCAACAAACTACTCATGAAGAGCATGCTACACTATTTCATGCATTTCGTTTATTTAAGATATCTACAGAGCGAGTTTGTTTTTGTGAAGCGTAATTTAATTTATAAAGCGTTGTCTATAATAGTAAGGTAGAGTTATGCGGACAGAATTAAAGTTCATAAACTATATTAAAAAATTCTAGGGCCGCTTAATTGTCCTAAAGTTTACGACTGGTGATAAATTAAGGCCCTTTGACTGTAGTCGTGTGGGTATCATATGTACAATTGTACCCAGGCATTGGAATCAAGGCAAGCATAGCTTGCAGGCACTTACATAAATATGTAGAAATACGCATTTTCCATATTTGTTGCATACATAAATTGTCATTTTCCAAACATAAAAAAAGAAAAAAGAAAATAAAAATAATAATAATAAAAAAAAAAAAAAAAAAAAAAAAATACTGAACCGGATGTGGACAACACTATGGGCGTTTGCAATATATGAAAAATAAAACAATGATAAATAAAAAAGAAAACAGAAAAAAAGAAATGTCAAGAAGCACTTCGTGTGAGATACCCCTACAAGTACCGGACATGAATGATATGAACTAAAAATAGAGAAAACGCATCCAACGAAGACTCAAATCAACCTGCGCATCTGCAGAGCTTGATCAGAGCCGCCGTTTTCCGCATGAAAAAAAAAAAAATAAAACAAAAAACTTTACATCCTAGCTATCCAAAATGTACCCGATGAAAATCCTGATTAGATTACGCTAATGCGCAGGCTGATCTGTATCTTCACTGGGCCTATGCCGAGTGTGCGTTTTGTGAGATTGTTTATAAACGGAAATATGGAAATAACAAGAAAGTTTCAAAGACAAGACTGTGGCTTTTCCTTGTTATTATTACTATTAATTTTGATGTTTCGTGAAACGTTCATGTGGTCAAGTGGTTAGCGCTCCCGATCACCAGATCCCGGATTCGAATCCCATTGGAAACTGAATTCACTCATGCCTATACGGCATGTTAGTGAACAGAGCCTTTCATTATCAGTTGTTCATCGCCTCTTCCATATGACTTGAATGACTTCCATATGACTTGACAATTTGAAAAGGAACGTAAACCGTCTGGTGTTTGACCAGTCTTCGAGAAAACCTCTCATTTCATTAATCGTTTTCTCGATTGTACTCAACAACAATAGTATTTTCTTAGTGACAGTATGCACATACACAATTCAGGGCCCAGTTGTTCAAAGCTAACGACGTCGTTAGTTAACGATTCGTTAAAATTTACATCGAGTGATACGCAAATATGCTGAAATTTTTTGCTGAAAAAATGTGAGTAGTTTTTGCAGTGCAAAAGCTACTCACATTTTTTCAGCAAAAAATATCAGAATATTGTATATTGAATCTGCTAAAACAGTTAACGAAATGACCCTTAACGAGCTCGTTAAGCTAACGACGCTTTGAACAACTGGGCCCAGAAGTATAAATTCAATAAGGACGAATACAATGACAGGTAGACAAGTGCAAGGTAGTTATATGTTAAGAGAGAGAGAGAGAGAGAGAGAGAGAGAGAGAGAGAGAGAGCGAGAGGCTATATATCTTGTGGAAGGGAGATAGATAAGGTCTGATTGTACGTACAACAATTCTCGTCAGAGTTGTCAGGACAATCTTGACGATGGTCACAAAGAACGCTGATCGATACACATCTGCCGTCTCCACAGCTACATAAAATAGCATTTAGCATGAGTAGATTGTATCATTAATAAACTTTTTCAATTCATTACGAAAACACGCCTATTTAGATATACTGAAAATTCTACCACCAAAAAATTAAATTTTTCAGATAAAAAGTTCTGATATTCTTCATATTTCTGCTCAAAACATAGTTTGTGGGTACTCGTTAGAACCGCCTTGCCAAGGCTATTTTTTAAGCGGAAATAAGAAAAATAATGTATACCCCTGTAAACCCCAGTTTTACTATAAAAGGTTTAAGGGGGTCAAAATTATATAGGTATGTTTTCCTGATGAAATTATGGCACGCATATTTCGTCGTCACAGCTACATCGAATAAACTTTAGCATGAGTTAACTGTACCATTGATAAACATCAGTGATACATTGAAATATGACAGATATCTGCTGCTGCCACAACTATACAACTATATAAAAAAAAATCTTTATGTCTATGCTTTAATTATACACTGTTTCAAAGATTTCTCGTCACAGAAGTATTCATTTCGCTTTTATCTTTCAATAAACATTTATTCTAACTATCCAGTTTACAGCCCTAGCATTACTTGTTTTCTTAATTCAAGCTACATGAATGTCCTACCGTATAACCAGTTAACAAGAACCGTATGACTAAAAATGAACGTATGCATTATATCAAGGATTAGAACATCGATGAGCCTCTCATTCAATAACATGGGCATCGTAAATCTGGCCCCGAGTTTATAAACTTTTTTCATTCTCAGCTGAGCATGAATTTTTTTCTGCTCTTAGTAATAAAAATAAAAATGCCAACAATAGAGAAAGTTTCATGCTCAACTATAGTTAGCAGGAAATAATTTGCAATTATTAGTAATTTGAGATATGTGAGCAGGACAAATTTCATGCTCAGTTGAGTTGAGCATCAAAATGTTTTTATTATAATCTTGGAGCCAACTCATTTTGTTTTGTATTTATTTTAAAGCGTATTGAATACACCAACAAAACCAAACCTTGATCAGAGTGTGCAGGCAGATCTTGACCCCTTGCTAAACTCAGCTGTGAATGAAGTTTGTCATGCTAATAAACCTCAGATTGCTATCAATTCTAACATGACGTTAACGTTTTCCAGTTGCGCCTCATGGAAACGTCACTGTGATCAAACTACAATAATTCATGTCGTCTACGTAGTGAGTGCAAAAGGGCGCGTTTGATGACGTCGCATGTACACATTTACTTCTCGCGACGTCCGCTGCAAAACGATTCTTTGGAAAACATTGCATCAATGTCGCTTTGTCTTCCTGTATCATGCTAGAATCGAAATAGTTTTACTCTACTGAGAATTATTGCGACTAACGCATGGCGTTGTCGGGCAAATGCGAATATTTATTCACTTCGGCTTCGCCGTCGTACATTAATACTTCGAAATCTGCCCTCCAATACCATGAGTTAATCGCGGTAATTCACAGTAGAGAAAGAAATTCCCAGCTAGCAGTATTTATAAATCTATAACGGGCCGTTATCGGCCCGTCAGGGTAGCTGACGGGCCGAGAACAGCCCGCTATAGATTTATAAAGAATGCTTACTAAGTTGTTTCTTGATTGCAAATTCGTTGTTGCTAAAAATTGCTGAGCATGAAAATTTCTCTGTAAACAAATATAAAGATGCCAAAAATTGTTAAGCAGAGAAGACTTCATGCTCTGTTGAGATGAGCTTGAAAAATAATTTATAGCGCCGGGGCCTGACCTTGGTCTTCACACACATTACAAAGGTTATTTACTCTATGTGTACCTCACGTATACAATTTAGTATAAATATCATGACGGGCATTACAACAACTGAACCTAGCCAACAAACGAGTAAACTTACATAGTCTTGCAATTACTAAACCAAAAGTAAACTTATACACTTTTCTGATGAAAAAAAAACTAGTGCAATTACCTGTACTGGATCGTTGTGCAAGGATCTGAAAAATGCAATATACCGTAATAATCCTATGTATTGTGACAGACAGGCCTGCGGACAACCGTGTACACAAACGACAGAAGTCACATACCCGGTGTCTGCTCAGCAGTCTACACTATTTGCCATTCAGTTAAGCATTTTTGAACCGGTCCCATTGTGGTTAACCTGTCAGTTCTTTGTTCTTGCATCAGTGGATTCATATCTGCTCTTTGTTTTATCATTCTTTGTTTCCCATCTCTTCTTCCTTTGGTGCCTCGGAAGGTCGTGTTTCGTGAGTGTGGCATTTTCTGGGTATGTTCACTTATATTTTAGACTGATTGCCGCCACGTATTTAAGCTGACTGGTTCAACTGTAACTTGTAAAATAGACTGGTTAAGGCAAAAAAGTATGGTAAGATGTTGAGGTGTACCAATATATAAGGTTAATGCGGATATTCGATCGTTTTGCATCTTTTTCTCGCCGCCTCTTTCTTCTGTTTGCGGTGAGGTGCCCTTTTGTGTTGTCGCTTTATGTCGTTCGACACGTGTCCGATGTCATAGGATAGCTGTCTTTCCTTGACCTGAACTTTCATGGGCTGCTCCAAATTAAATATTTGGCTGTGAAATTCCTCAAGAAACAATTAATCTATAACTTACAGTGACAACAGCACTAAAGATGAAAATTACTTAATAACTGTAACTTGCGTCATATAAGATTATTTTGATGAATTCGGAAAATAATTAAATATACATAAACAGCTGATTTGACGGTTACTTCATTAAAACATGGACGTAAATAAATATGGAAATACCCAGACAACGCCCTAATCAATCATTAAACATCATCGTAATGAGTCTGTCAATGTTACAGTAAGTATTGAAGAAATTACAAAAACACGCCTATTCAATATAATGGCACTTTTTATGGCTGCTAAAATGAAATGTTTCAGATGAAAAAATGTAATACTTTTCTTATTTTTGCTCGAAACAGAGGTGGTTCTAATGGATACCCAAAATCTATGTTTTATAGCAGAAATAAGAAAACTAATGTATAGCCCTGTAAAACCCCATTTTTTCTATACAAAAGTTGAGTTTAAGCGTATCAAAATTACATAGACATGTTTTCGTGATGAGAACCAGGATAAGCATCTTTTTTTGTATTGATTACGGAATCATCACGAAAACACGCCTATATAATTTTGACCCCCTTAAACCCCACTTTTATATAGTAAAACTGGGGTTTACAGGGGTGTACATTATTTTTCTTATTTTTGCTCAAAAACATAGATTGTGGGTACTCGTTAGAACCGCCTCGCCGAGGCGGTTCTAACGAGTACCCACAATCTATGTTTTAAGCAGAAATGCGAAAAATATCAGAGATTTTTATCTGAAAATTTTCTGTTTTGGGGGATGGAATTTTGTATACATTTGAATAGGCGTGTTTTCGTAATGAGCTACAAAAAGCCATATAAAGCACGTTTTATCGCCCGCACTAGCTCATGAACTACGACTAAACTATCAAAACTAGTTATAGTTTGCCTAACTGCTATTAGAAACAAATAAATACTGTACTGTGCACCAGTCGAAACTTCTTTTGGTTAGTTTCAAAGTCTGGCAAGGTTTTCAATAAACTCTGATTTACTGACTTCCGCGCGTCGTATTATCTTAAAATTGAATTTTCTTCATTTTATATTACATGTGGAAATGTAATATAAAAAATGTACAAAAAGTCATAAATTTATAATACATAAACTTCTGGATTTAATTAAAAGAACGTTCATAAGAGAAAAGTCCATTTACCTTGCGTCCACCTTGCATGTATAGAGAAACGTGTTTTTTTCACTTCGCATCATAAATATTAAACCTGACGCTATTCATCACAAAAACATGCCTATATAATATTGACCCCCTTAAACCCCACTTTTATATAGTAAAACTGGGGTTTACAGGGGTATACATTATTTTTCTTATTCTGCTCAAAAACATAGAATGTGGGTACTCGTTAGAACCGCCTCGCTGAGGCGGTTCTTACGAGTACCCACAATCTATGTTTTAAGCAGAAATATGAAAAATATCAGAGCTTTTTATCTGAAAATTTTCAGTTTTTGGAGGTGAAATTTTCTATATATTTGAATAGGCGTGTTTTCGTAATGGTTTGAAAGTTTGCGATGTTCGTTACTTTCTTCTTCATAAAACCGTTATTCGGCAGTTGGTATTTGTGCCGTGTGGCGGCCGTAAAACATCCCCCTGTACTTCACTAACGTGTAGTTTATATTTCCTGGTCCTTTGTGATCACTGAGCCCATTCCGGGCATAAAAATGATATTAATGTTATCCTAATTGGCCGAAACTAGCTAGTATGGCCCAGAAAACTTGACATTTTTGTATCTGCCATATTGTACGTCAGTATATTTATTGCTCACAACGATCGTTCCTTTTAGAATCCATTGGTCTATTGTTACTAAATTATACAAATAAATAGTGATTATAACGATATTACTGCCCCCCCCCCCCTCCCTTGTCGCAGATTTGTTTTGTGTTTTTATATGAAAGAGATATTATGGTGTCCCATTCTCACGAACATAAAGCTGATAATATAAAACCATTCTATACAACTGTTCAATATTTTACATTTTTCGTATGGCGACGTCCCTCTCGCTATATTCTATGGTGTGGGTATTTCTCATCTGATTTGTTTCACTAGAGCACCACGTCAAGACAGCGACGTTAGGAATCGAAACAAAATGAATGCGACACTTCTGAATCAGGGGCATGGGTATCAAACTAGTACGTTAAACTTTTTCTAGGTTTAACCGTCGTCATTCTGAAATATTTTCCAAATATAATGTTGGAGTGAACACGCTTCTGCAGAAAGGCCTACCCGACCCGGATTTTATGAAGCCATAGACTATAAATTCAAACAATTTATTAATAATACTGTTTTTTTGTTTTTGTTTTTTTTTTTTGTTTTCTTTTTCGAAACAATTAAAAAGGTTGCCGGCCATTTCAAAACAATAGGTTATAACATAAATATGGCAAACTGCACGCGTGGGTTCTAACTCAGTTATGATTGGTGAGTTGGATTCTCTCTTTAATTGCACGAGGGGTTATTCGGACTTTCGACTAAATCAGGACTCCTTCCTCAATCAGTTTCAGAAGTTTGGCGCCTGAAATTTGCATATCGTTCCAAGGGGTTTCTTCTTTTGCAATTCTTCTTTGTTTGTATTTTAGTTAATGCAACTGTGCCGCTGTGTCTTGTCGTTGTTTGATCTTCGTCTTTTCTTCTTTCTGTGCCTCCGACGGGCTGTGTTTTATGATTTTGGCCTTTTCTGGGTATCTTAATTTATATATTTGGATGCATTGTTTCAGGTAACAAATAAGTATTTGGATTTAAGCAGTTAATGCTTGGAGTTATAGTGCTAAGTAGTTGTGGTCATGGTACCCAAGCCATAAATCAATTTCATAAATCCGTAAACGAATGACGTATCAGAATGTTCAGACCAACAGACATAGACCCCAGAATAAAGGGTATAATCAGGCGTCCGCGGATGGTAAGCAAACTTCGCCCACCATGCCCACATGCCTGAACGAAGGAAATGTAGGCAGAAACGTATGTTGCTAAATGAAGTACGTTAAAGACACATTTTTTTCCTTCTAGACTCCCCCTCTCATGATAAGCCCTAATATACAGTCCTGATAACAGAGGGCACATCAAAGGCTTATCTTATCTAAGTAATTATGTGGTCATAATAAGGATGTTAAGTCTAATTAGGTGATGCCCTTTAAGGGGTAATTCATATAATTGAGATGTATTCAATATGTTACTTTAGAACCAAATAAATTCATGAACAAATTTTGCTTTTAATTTGTTGATTTGTGTTGTATCACTTTATTTATTTATTTTTTGATAGTTTTTCAAAAACATATAACAGTGTTGTTTTTTCTTGCATTGTGAAAAAATACAAAAAAAAAAGAAAAACTGAAATAGAAATATAAAATTGAAAGTTTTCTTTTTATAATTTATTTATTTTCTAAAGTAAATAAGAACACTTCACAAACTGAATTCTTATCCTACTGATGGAGCACTATATGATATATCTGGTAGGAAATTTAAAAAATAATTGTATCCAAAATGTGAATATTTATTTTCTGCAAATACACAAACTGAATTTTCTAAAACACGGTTATTTCTACAAACTAGTCTGTATGTTTAGTGAAGATTCAGATCAGCCTGCACATCTGCACAGTCTGATCAGTCTTCACCACACACTCTATAAGATATACTGCTTCTTCGTCCAAATAGCACAGGCTGATCAGGCTGCGGAGATGCGCAGGCTGATTCGAGTCTTCACTCAGCGAATATGTTATTTTGCAGAAATTAATGTGATTTGTTTCTTTAGTACCTGTCAAAAACTGTGAAATTCTTTTTTCGTATATTGCATTTTTATGACAAAACATGTTTTCCAGTACTTTCAATAATCAATCATTATTTACTAAAAGCAGAAGGGCATTAGTATGACAAACTGAACTGCTGGGAAAGAAAGAAGAAAGAAGAATAATGGAATATTTTTTTCTTATTTTTCCCAGAAAATAGGATTTGACATTTCATGCAAATTGCATCCCTTGGAAACTGTTCGCATTAAATGTAAAATCCTATTTTACGGGAAGAATAAGAAAAATCTTATTAATTTGTCGTCTGTTGAATCCACCCATAGCGTGGTGAGTAATAATTCTCAAATGTCTGTGCGTAAAAGTGCTACAGAATTATGCTTTTCCTGAACAATGGATTTATCTATTACACCCTTTCCAGTGATTATCTTTTGATGAAGCTACTAAACTAGTGCTACTGGAAATTTATGCAAATAAGAAACAGATAAAGAGGGCATTTGACGACATAGAGGCATAAGAATCTATATGTCTCAATAAAACATGTTGTGAGTATTCATTAGAGCTGCCTTGGTGAGGCGATTCTGATGAATAACAACCAGCTATATTTTATTGAATAAAAAGAAAGTAAAAACATCAAAGTTTACCAAATAACCCACCTTACCCGTTTCTCTGTCTTCATCATAAATTTTGCTGATATCAAATCTAATTTCCCCTTATCAGACCCCTACCTATAAGGGTGGCCAAAGTCACCAAGGATTTCTTATCTTTATCTGCGTATGGTCATTTGGATGTTATGCAATCCAAAATGTGTCTTAAATATGAAAACAGAAAGATGCATAAGTTCCAATTATTTAAAGCATTCAACTCAACATGCTTTCATTTGCATCAGCTTTTACAGAATTCGTGGCATATTCGTCCCGATATTTGTTGTACTTGATTTAGTAAGGGAATCTGTACTTTGGCTGAGCGTGTCTAAAATCAGTGAAAGTATCAAGATTTACTTATAACATAGCCAGCGATGGAATTAAAATACTTTGAGTAATTAAAATTTCATGATCTAGGAGTATGCCTCTAAATATCAAGATTCTAAACAACATATGAAAATTAAATATTGTACTACGTGTAGTTCAGTTATGTATGTGGCAATTAACTGTCGATTAAGTACTTTAAAAAAAAATGCTGATTTATATATTATCATTTTTTTGTATATTCCTTCTTTCCTAAGGCGACATTTTGTTTTACTTTACTTCAGAGCAGCTGCTTTTAAGTGCCATATGGTGGTCGTAAAACGTCTCCCCGTGCTTTACCATAGTGCAGGTTATAATCGTTTTTAATTTCCTTGGTATCATCGGGCCAATTCTGATTACACTGAAGCTCAAACTGCATTTACGCAAATGAAGAGACTTAATAAAACCGAATCTCCGCTCATCGTGTTTCTCTGTGTTTCTTGTTTCCAAAGACAATATTTTATGATACTGTAGACAGCACATTTTATGTCTAGTTATGCTTGGAAGTTCCATATATTTGATTCCCGCACTACTTAAGTAAACAAATAGAAATTTAATAAAATGTTTGATGTGATTTCTGTCTGAGTCAATATACGGTCAAAGAACATGCTGCATATAACCGCAAATAGAAAGAACTTTATCACAAAAAGTCAAACTGGGTGTTTATTTTTTGTAGAAGTTATCATTTTAACCGTTTATTATCCGCGAAGAACACATCAATTAAAAATATCTGGTGTAAACAATACCTCGGCAGTATTTCGAATATACAACGAGAACGAACCCTCGTTACAACGACATCATTTGTTTTAAAGATGTTCCCATTAAAATAAATTCGCTCTTGTAAAAATATCCGTAATGAGTAGAATGATGTGCAATAAATGCCTTGTTTTATTCCATTACGAAAACACGCCTATTCAAATATATTGAGAATTTTACCACCAAAAAAATGAAAATATTCAGATGAAAAATTCTGATATTTTTTTTTATTTCTGCTCAAAACATAGATTGTTGGTTCTCGTTAGAACCGCCTCGATGAGGCGGTTCTAACGAGTACCCACAATCTATGTTTTGAGCAGAAATAAGAAAAATAATGTATACCCCTGTAAACCCCAGTTTTACTATATAAAAGTGGGGTTTATGGGGGTCAAAATTATATAGGCATGTTTTCGTGATGCTTATTTCCTAACAGAACATTTGTTTAGATATTTGTTAGAATCGCCTCAGTGAGGCAATAACAACAAATATTCAAACATATGTTGCTTGAAGCACTACATTCAAAGTTTTTGAATGATTACTGATTAACTGACACCTCTTGAGCAAGGTTTTGTGCAAGTCAAATTATCATTATAAGGAATTTTGTCGTGGTATTGCAAGTATTTATCAAGACCGTTGACTGTATTGTTTGTTTGTTGTTTTTTTTTTGTTTTCTTTTTTGCTTTTTTGCTAACATGTATTGTAAGACCACCTACCTGATGTTGCTCCGCAATTATTCTCATCACTCCCATCTGAACAGTCTCTTACATTGTCACATCTCCCAAGGAAAGATATGACTTCCCCATTGCTACATACAGAACGTGTTGGCAAATTCCAGACATCAAGTACTTCCGTTTTAGTCCTTTCTTGATGTTTATGATCAGGCTTTGAATCTGAAAT
The DNA here is from genome assembly GCA_964016985.1 of Anodontia alba. NCBI lineage: Eukaryota > Metazoa > Mollusca > Bivalvia > Lucinida > Lucinidae > Anodontia > Anodontia alba. The sequence continues at coordinate 17,091,505 of OZ024831.1, read as the reverse complement.
ATATTGTTGATACGGTAACTACCTTGAACATTCGTACACGTCGTCCTAATCATTCTTCAAAAACTTAGAACTGATCCATTTGAATTCCTGATAGTGAATTTAAATGTAGCAGATGAATGCAAATAATGTTGATCCTCATCATATGCCACGGCGACTGACATAGGTACGTTTGATTACCTACTGAAAAAAGGTAAGAGATAAGTCCAAGGGAGTGCTACAATTACAAGCCGCAGCCATTCGCAGGCACCAAGGGGAAGAGGAAACAAACAAAACCAAACACGCAAATCAAACAAACGTACGACAAGCATTAAGATTAGCTTTCTCTTCCCCTAGCGAGGTAATCCCAATGCTGAAAAGACCGAAAAACATAAGAACAAGATAACACCAGGCAAGCTAAAACAAATTTCCTCCTAGAATAAAACACAAAGCAATAAGGAGGAAGACTAACACCGGGACCACCGCCTTAGAACGGTCAGTAGAATAAACCACCGGGGTGTTTAAAGCACTTTTACGGCCAGCCATCACCCTGGGTTCCAATGCTACTCTTAATACAGAAATACATAAAAAGTCGGATCGCATAAAGGCTCCAAACTCAGTCAATGCATCAAGGCGAAAACATACAAAAAATAAAATAAAATTAATCAATTTGATAAACAAAGACGAGTACTCATAGCTAATTCTACTGTTTGCCAGAGTAAATGAAAATCAGTAGTTGTAAATGGCACGGACCAAGCCAAAGACATATCATCAAGCCCCAAGTTTTACGAAGAGGCCGTCATTGAGTCTGAGGCCCGAACCGCCGTCGTGCAATTAAAGAGTGAAGCATAGCCATCAACAACTACAACCTTTAGATTTTGGTGTTCATTTTGATGTCACTAAACACATCAGATTAGTTCATCCATTTCAAGAAAAAGAAGCTGACAAATATTTTCTTCATTTTTAAAAAGTAGCAAACAATTTAAAATTGCCAAAGCATTGGGCCTTGCTTTTGCAAAGTGTTATGATTGGGAAGGCTCAAGAAATTTACACATAGCTAACTATCGAGCAGGGTATCAAGAATGATAATGTAAAGGAATTAATTATTAAAGCTTATGAGTCGGTCCCTGAGGCTTACAGGCAAGATTTGAGGAATTGTAAGAAAGAAAATTAATAGACTCATGTAGAAAAAATTGCTAGAACTAAAAAACAGTTATTTGATATGTGATGCTCGTCAAAGAAAAACATAGGCAGCTCATGCTTGTGGAAGAATTTAAAAGGTGCATAAATTCAGACATTAAGTCCATTTTAGATGAGAAACAAGATGAAACTTTGGAAGCTGCAGCTCGACTGGCAGACAATTATACATTAACACATAAGATTTCCTTTCTTAATAAGGCACATCCTTCTAAACGACCATTTTCCCACAATTAGGATCAAAACCTTGTTCTAATAATCCATCTGGCAGTTATAGCCAAACATTTACTCCTAAACCCTAATCCCTTATCTCAACCAATTGCAATTATTACAAAAAGACAGGTCATATTATTTCTGAGTGCTTAAATGTGGAAAGAAAGAAAGAAAAACAAGAAGGTCTTAAACCAACAGCTATTATTTGTTTACGGTCAAAACTGCAGTCATGTGTTCAGGAGAAAATTCCAACCCAGGCCAAAACTTCTGAGACTGACTCTGTTTTGGAGATTTCTGAACCATTCATATCAGATGATATTTTGTTACTAAATAGTGACTATGCCCAGTCTACCCCAATTAAAATCTTACGAGATACCGGAGCTTCTCAATCCCTTATTTTACCAGATAATCTGGGGTTTTTTTCTGAGAAGACTTCTTCTGGGACAAGTGTCCTTATTCAGGAAGGAGAGTGTGGATTTGTCAATGTTCCTCTTCATAACATTTATTTATTCTCAGACTTGGTTAATGGTTTAGTGGCTGTCGCTATTCGACCTTTTTTACCTTTTAAAAGTGTTCACTTACTTTTAGGCAACGACTTGGCAGGAGATAAGACTGTGGTAAACCCACTTTTGACTAACATACCTTGTATTGATCAGCCACCTGATCCCATTGAGCAGGAAATCCTTGATCTTTACCAATCGTGTTCCGTTACAAGGGCCATGGCAAAGAAAGCAAAACAGAATGATAGGGACATTGGTTTAACTGATACCTTTTTGGGTCAGTCTTTTAAGCACGAGAATTCAAAATCTTTTTCGTCCAGCCTGTCTGGCAAACAGACAGACTTAAGTTACAATAAGTCAGAGTCAAGTCACTACTCTTCAATATCAAATGACCAACGTCAATGTCACGACTTGGTGTCAACGTCAAAACTTTACAAGGAACAGCATCATGTTCCTGAAATATTGCCTTTGCTTGAAAGGGCTTTTGATGAGAAAGAAATAGATAAAGTCCCAGTCTGTTTCTATGTCAAAAAATGACATTTTAATGAGAAAGTGACGTCCTCCTGATGTCTTAGCAGAAGACAAGTGGACTGTTAACCACCAGGGAGTGTTTCCAAGGGTTTATCGCCCTGACGATTTAAACTTGGTCCATGAGACTCCCATGTCAGGTCATTTATATAGAAATAAGGCCTATCACAAAATTCTTAACCACTTTACTGGCCAGGGTTAAAATCTGATGTTTCTCAAATTTGTAAATCTTGCCATCTTGTCAGATGATAGGAAAACCCAACCTGACAATACCAAAAGCTCATTTACAGCCAATACCTGCTTTTGATGAACCCTTTAGCAGAATAATTATTAATTTTGTTGGTCCATTGCCCAAACCCATGTCAGGCCATGGGTATCATCTCATTATAATGTATGCTTGTATACGTTTCACAGAAGACATTCAACCTAGGAATATTAAAACTAAGCACATTGTTAGGGCTCTAGTAAAGTTTATACATGGGTAGGTCTCCAAAACTCTGTTCAGTCGGATCAGGGATCAAATTTCATGTCTGGAATATTTCAGCAGTTCATACATGTTGGACATTACTCAATATAAATCGTCACCTTACCATCATCAAAGTCAAGGTGCCCTGGAAAGATTCCATCAGACACAGAGCAATATGATCAGATCATACTGTTTTGACACTGAAAAAGATTGGGATGAAGGCATTTATTTGTTGTTGTTTGCTGTTAGAGAATCTGTTGAGGAATCTTTTGGTTTTGGCTCATTTGAGCTGGTATTTGGCGAAACTGTGCGTGGACCTTTGAAACTTTTGAAAGAGAAATTGCTCTCAAATGATGACAGTTCTTTGAACTTACTCCAGTATGTACCAGACTTTTAAAACCAACTGCCTAAAACTTGCGTGGCTGCTCGGACCAATCTCCAGTCAGCACAAAGAAAAACGAAACATTGGTATGATGCAATGCCAAAGAAAGAAAATTCAAGCCAGGTGACAGGGTCCCTGCTCTTTTGCCTATTCCTGGAAAACTATTAAAACTATTGCAAGCGATATATTAGGACCATTACAATGTAGATAAAAAGATTAGTGATGTAAATTATATTGTTAACACGCCTGGGAGACGCCAACAGAACCATGTTAACATGTTAAAACAATACTTAGATAGGGATAGCTCTTCTGTCACACCAATTAGTGTTGCTAGTTCAGTCCCTCAGGAACAAAGTAAAATGGACTCTGAAGACATATATTTGATCAATTCTGGTCCTGCTTCACCAAAACAAGGAAAAAGAAGTCCAGGGAGTGCCGCAATTACATAAAAGGTAAGAGAAAAGTCCAGGAAGTGCCACAATTACAAAAAAGGTAAGAGAAAAGTCCAGGGAGTGCCACAATCACAAACCGAAGCCCTTCCCAGACCCCAAGATGATGAGAAAACCGACAAATCCAAACAAGCACAAACCGAACAAACGTGCGAAAACACTAAGATTAGCTCTCTCTTCCCCAAGCGAGGTTATCGCAATACTAAAAGGACTGAAAAACACAAGAACAAAATGACACACGGAAAGACATACAACAAATCGCCTCGTAGAATAAACCACAAAGCAACAAAGAGTAAGACTAACACCGGGACCATCGCCTTAGAACGGTCGGTAGAGCAAACCACCGGGGGGGGGGGGGGGGTGGGGAGGGGGGGTTAAAGCACTTTTACAGCTAGCTAACTTTACCCTGGGTCCCGATGCTACTCTTAATACAGAAATACATAAAAATTCGGTTCGCATAAAGGCTCCCAGCATCAAAGCGAAAACATAAAAATCAAATTAATCACTATAATAAACAAAGACGAGTACTCATGGCTAATTCTACTGTATGCCAGAGTAAATGAAAACCAATTCAAATTGTGGGATCAGAAACTGTCATTCAAAGAATTTGTTTTAAATATTCTTAGTAAATATTTCTGAGGGCCTAAGTGAACCAAAATGTTGAAAGGTACTATATATTCTTTTGTTTTGAATCGTGTCTTATATTTTTGTGAATAAATATTGTAATGATTTAAAGCTTATTGCTGGTTTCACTTTCATTTCTTTCTCGGTACGCATGGTTCGTACACATGGGTCTTAAACAAGTAGGAAAAAGTATTCGAAACCATCTAAACAATTTTAAAAGGAAAGACTAAGACAGACCCGGTGATACACATACTAAAGATAGAATAGAGAGTAAACTGTTGAAAACAAAAGGTGACATGGAGAAAAAAAATGTATGAGTACAACGGTGCTTAACTCAAACTTAATTAAGCTTTATTCAGACTTTACTTTCGTTGTGTCTTAGTGCTATTGAAAAGCATACAATTAAAAACTGTTAGGCATTATATGGAGACTCCTTTAACAATCTTTATTTTGTCTACAGAGATTCCGGTGTACTTATAAATAAACTTAAATATCGATATTTCCGTGCGTCTAGTTTGTTTACTATGATTTTCTACAATATTGCCGCATATCCTGACTAAGGACTGACAACTTTGTTTAATTCAGAGACCATTCTTAAGAAAATATTCTCATTAAATTGTCCGCTTGAAAATGTGTTTTAGATTGTTTTATTTACTTCTGATGATCATAATTATTATACTTCTGTAACTTTCAGAAAGAAAGAGAGGCAATTTTGTGTCTTCTTGGTTATATCTTTATTTAGTTTTCAAGGCAGTTCCTCTGTCGAGTACTTCTTTGTTTGTTCGTCGGTGGTTTCATGTATGACGTTTTTTTTTTACATTGTTTCATCTCACCTTCTTTTGGTGCCTCGGGAAGGCTGTGCTTCGCGACTGTGGCCTTTCCTAGGTGTTTTGCTTTACATGTTTTGTACTAAATTGTACCAAATATTGGTTGGTATACCAACGGATACAAAGACCCTCTTATTGCAGATCTGTTTCTGTTTTGTCATCAAAGAGACCTTATGTTGTCCATTTCCTATGTAGCCAAAATTATTGAAGCATTCATTGTACCGTCTCGATGTTTGGATGACTTGCGAAATGCTGTTACTGATTATTTTTGAGAACTGTTTGATGCAGTTTATCCAAAACAATTTTACTTAAATAATACTAACACTGAAGCCCATTTTCTATAATTGAATGCTGGAGGGTGTGCCATAAGCCTGTTTTTTTTTGTTTTTTTTTTTGTTATTTTTTTTTATATATCAATTACTTTTTGTTGTCATTTAGCCTTATGTTGTGGGCATCGATCCCTGAAATAATTTGCTAATCGGAGCTTTGGTTCAGCAAATATCAAAGCATTCAGGTGGACGGAGTAATCAAATACATTCCTATCTAAGAGATTGAATATGCAATCACCTATCTTCAGTTAATAGGTTGACTAAATGTTATGGCACAAAACAACTAGGCTATAGACACATATTAAAGTGCCATGTAGCAGTTACTTCTCTGGGATTTCTTTGCCAAACTACAATGCGTTTTTGCACTTCACAATGTTTTCTAAATTTAGCATCCAAAGCATTTCTTGGACATCCTTTTCACGATTATAGGTGTTGATGTCTTGGCATTGCAAAATAATGGGCGTTTTGGTATATGCCATCCGAGATATGAGTTATGTGCCCTTGAATGTAGCAAACAGACATCAGTAAAATAAGAAAAAATGCTGAGGTTTTATTGAAAGATTGTATTGTGCCTCATATTTATTTTGCAATTAATGGCATTTGCCAGGAAGAAAGATTTAGCCTCAGTACAATTACTTAAACAAGAGGACAACGAAGGTCATATATCGCTTACCTGAGCTAACAGATTTATATACTTAATATTGAAGTGTTTCAGAAGTAAATTTCTTTTTAAATTTCTGTATAAATTTTATATTTAATAGTGACATGATGGTCCTATACAAATGACGGCCTAGGATAGGGCCAAATTAGACCCCAGTGTATAATTCGAATAATCTTGGTAGAAGTCCACAAGATAAAGCTGCATACTAACTATCAAATGCCTGAACCTTTTAGTTGCAAATTAGAAGCTTCTTAATTTTTTTCTCTGTATGAGTCTATATAAAATAAGTGATCCCTGGGGCAGTGTAATTTTAACTCCTGGGCTATACTTTTGGTTAAGGCCTCATAGATGAAGTTAATGCCAAATATCCAAGGCCAAGACTTCTTGGTTCAGACAGGAAGCTTTTAAAAGTTTTCCCTGTTGTGATGCCATTTTCGACCGTATGGCTATAATTTGAAAAATCTTAGTAGAAGTCCACAAGATGAAGCTACAGGCCTAATAACAAAGGGCTTGGTTCTCTAGTTTAGACAAGATTTTTTTTATATAAGTCTATGTAAAACATCAAAAAATCATTAGAAGCAGTAAGTGGTTTAATCCTTTTTTCACTTTTAATACCTTTATCAACAATATTTTATTAATATCCCTAAAAGAATATTTCCCCATCCCTCCCCGCACCCCGCCCGCCTCCCCACCCCCGCCACGCTCCACCTGGCGGCTAAGTGTTTTAAACACATTATTATGATTTAAATAGAGGGTTACCAAAGAATTCTTTCTGCCTAATAACTCTTAAATCGTTCCAGTGAATTCTGTCCAATAGGTTTTTGAAGTTTTCCGTATAGATATATAAGGGAAATAAGTCCCGCCTCTGGTGGCCGTGTTTTGGACGAATTATGATGGCTTGAAAATCATGGTAGAGAGTAACAATTTCTGTCAAATTATATTGAAATTTGTCAAGTTGGTTTTGACAAAAAAAATTTTTTTTTCTGTATATTTATATATGAAAAATAAGTTCCCCCCCCCCTCCACCCCCTCAACACACACGCCCTGGCGGCCATTTTCCTGATGAATCATGACAGCTTGAAACTTCTTGGTAGAGTCAACAACAAAAATTTGCAAAGTTATACTGAAATCGGTCAAGTGGTTTTTACAGGAATATGTTTAACGTGTTCCATATCTCTGTCGGCCATTTTCGGATGAAGCATGACAGGTTGAACAAAATTTGTAGAGGGCACCAAAGAAACAGTTTTGCCAAATTATATTGAAAACGGTCTATTGGTTTATGACCGTTCTAAGGCGGCGGTCACGGTGTTAGTCGTACTCTTTGGTGCTTTGTGGTTTATTCTACGAGGCGATTTGTTGTATGTCTTACCTTGTGCCATTTTGTTCTTGTGTTTTTCAGTCCTTTTAGCGTTGCGATTACCTAGCTTGGGGAAGAGAGAGCTAACCTTAGTGCTTTTCGTACGTTTGATCGATTTGTGCTTGTTTGGATTTGTCGGTTTTCTCTTCCTCTTGTGGTCTGAGAAGGGCTGCGGTTTGTGATTGTGGCACTCCCTGGACTTGTCTTTTACCTTTTTTACGACAAGAAGCGTTCAAAAGTTGTTTTGTTTCTTTTGTTTGCTATGACAACCAACATCTGGTCTTCCAAATCTTTGAACACTTTTCAGTGAGTATCACCCAAGTATCAAAGTTATGAAATTTGGTTAACATTAACTCCGTGGTTCAGGAGGTGATGTTGTTAAAAAACGTTTGGACGGACGGCGACGGACGGTGAGTGATCAAAATAGCTCCCATCGAGCTTTTGACTCGGGTGAGCTAAAAAGCGACCCTACTATACACTTATGTTGATGTCATTGTTGTCTATTGTTGTCCTAACATTCTGTTTAAAAGGAATTTTACTTATCTGTACTCTACCAGTTTGTTTCATACTCTGTCTATTGTAGCCTGATTGTTTAATGTTTCCTACTCTTTAGAAAAGAGGTATTAACTGGTATTTAATTCACATCTTCATTTTGATGCTGTTGCTGTTTTAGATTATTTTCAGAAGAGAAGTTTTTATTCCACTTATCCGTGCTCAGCTGTTGTCATATCTCACTTGTTGCTTTTGCTGAAACACGTTTGTTTGTTTTGGACTGTTTAGGAAAGAATTGTCTAGCTATTATTGGATAGTTTCAAGCGCTATTCTTACACTTTTACACTTTTAACCGTGAAACTTTATGATTTAAATTCACCAGAATTCAGCTTATCTTTGCACCTAAATGAACAAGAACACTTCAATAAAACCAGCATTTTTCTCATTTTACTTGTGTCTGTTTACTACATTATAACTCATGTCTCAGATGGTAAATAGCGAAACACTTATACTTTTGCAATACCATGACATTACCCCTACTATCGTGAAAAGACGTTCATTTCTGTTAAGGGTTCAAGAAATATTGTGTTTGTTAGCAAAGCTGGTGGATGCAAAATTTATGAAAATCTGTGAAATGCAAATAATGCATTGAGAAAAAGAAAGCCCGCAGAAGTAATTGACATATGCCAGTTTAATATGTGTCTATAGGCTAGCTATTATATGCCAAACATTTAGTCAGTCTATTAACTGAAGACAGAAGATTGCATATTTAGTGTATGCGATATGACATGCATGGGACAACCACACCAACTTAATGTTGTAATACTCGCTGAACCAAAACTCCGATTAGCAAATAATTTCAAGGATACGAGGGTCATGCAAAAAGTTCTGTCACTAATAGGCTTCCTCGGTTTTATCCAAAGTATACTTTAAAATGCTTCACTGCACTTAAATGGTGTGTTCAATAGCTAACGATACCCGTTTATTTTGTTCAAATTGCTTTCCAACTGATCGAGTTATTCCAAACTGAAACAGATGCAGTCATATACACTGACCAATTTACTTGTTACAATAAGAAACGACCAAGCAAAGGATGATCAAGAGTCCACCTTTTACATGACAACGCCTCCTCTCATAAGTGTGAGGTTGTTAAGTCTTTTTTGGCTTTTGAAAGGGTGAAAGTTTTAAACCATCCACCTTATTTACCTGACCTGAGTGCCCGTGACTTCTTTTTATTTCCAAGGCTTAAGAAAATGCTTTCTGGAAATAAGTATACGTCTAGAAGTTCTCTTGGCAGCGCTATTTATCAGTGTTTCCAACAGATACCAAAAGAAGACTATTAATCTGCTTTTCGCGACTAGGTAAAACGGTTACAAAAATGTCATTACGAAAACATCCCTATTCAAACATATTGAAAATTTTACCCCCAAAAAATGATTTTTTTTCAGATGAAAAATTCTGATACTTTTCATGTTTCTGCTCAAAACATAGATTGTGGGTACTCGTTAGAACCACTTCGACGAAGCGGTTCTACCGAGTGCCCACAATCTATGCTTTGAGCAGAAATAAGAAAGATAATGTATACCCCTGTAAACCCCAGTTTTACTATATAAAAGTGGGGTTTAAGGGGGTCAAAATTATATAGGCGTGTTTTCGTGATGGTTTCAGTAAAGGGGGGATACTTTGAAGGTTTGTATTAAAAATATGTTTGATTAAACGTAACACTGAAGTAATCCGAACCCAGTGACAAAACGTTTTGCAGGACCCTCGTAGACGGCCCCTACATATGGGTAATTGACAACAAAAGATAACTGAAATCCCTTTGTACCAGGAAAACAGGCTTATGGCAACTGCCCTATAATTATTATCAAATGATATGATCTCTGCTAAAATGTACGCCAAACGGAACGACTTTGATTTTGATATTGTAAATTTCCGTTTTTGGATGTCACGTCATTCGTGCTACATCTTATAGTGTATATATTTCTGAGTTGAACGGTTTTGTTAATAATTACATTTTAAATGTAATCATTTACGATAAAGGATCCATTCTGGTTGCATTTCATTTCTCGATGCAGAACATTGAGCTATCACGTGATATAGGCCGTGCGTTAAGGCGGGGATATGCGATCGTCCACCGGTAATGTTCTTTATTTACATATACGTTTGCGTGACGTCGGTCCCGTTTTTGTGTGACGTCGGTCACGTACCCCCATGGCGTTAAGCGCCGAAAATCCGCCGCCTGGCTGTTCCAAGACCTCCATTAAGTGAATTTTAATTCCAAATTTTAGGAAATCAAGCGAATTTTAATGTAAGAGCTGATAATGAATTGATAATATAAAATATAAACATAAGAATTGGAATTCAGATTTTGAGCTTTCACTGGATGATTAAACCCGTTAGGCTATTTTAATGTCTCCAAGAAGCACTTTGAGCTTCACAGACATTAAAATAGCCGAATGTTTTTCATCATTCAGTGCAAGCTCGAAATCAGAAATTTAATTCCTAAGAGCATCTAATCAAAACGCTGACGTTAATAATCGATAGACAATTTTAATTGCAAAACTTCTTAAGCAGGAATACCGGTATTACAACCTACGTTAACATTTCCAGGTTTTTTGGCTGTAGTTCTGAATTAATGTCCAAATGAAACGTTGATCTGAAAACGTTTCTGCAAAAAGGTGTATCGGAACCTGAATTTTATGGCGAAATTCCGAAAACAAAATGATGGCCACTCAAGAAAAGTGAAAAATACCCACAGCCTTACCGAAGCACCAAAATGTATAAAACCATCGATGCATGATAAAAAAATGCAACAGAGCAAACGCCTTGAAAAACGATCAAGAGAAACAACTACTGGACTACAATGTGGTCCATATATATATGACGTTTGTTTTATCATTGTTTGCTCCGAGTCTCTTCTTCTTTAACTTCGTCATTGTGGCATTTTCTGTGTTATTCATTCATAAGTGGCGGAGAACGCTTCCTTCATTAATCATTAAATGTGACGGTGATGCCATTTTATATTTGAATGCTGTTAAAAACAAATCGTGTAGGAATTTAACGAAAAGAAAATATATCATATACAATCATGTATACTGATACCATTCATGATAGAGATAAGATATCTTTACCAACTACAATACGATAGACCTGACCTAACCGTTCTAAGGCGGTGCTTCTGCTGTGGTTAAATATTTTAGTCAGTATATGTCTTTGCATGTATATACATGTGAAATTGTTTGTTTCGGACAGCCGTTTGGCTAATTTTGGAGGAAAGAAACCTTCCTTTTGGCTTTCTTCTTGTAGTGTTTTGATTGTGATGCCATTACTTTAAGTGCGTCCTTCTTTCTCTTTGGTGTCTTTGACGGAAGGAGTTATGTAATTGTATTGATTCTTGATCATTGCCTTCCTTTCTATTCATTACCTGCGTCTAATAGATACTGACAAACAGCTACAGACGCGGTTGGTTCATCACATAACACGGACTCCCATTTGTGTTCTTCTGATAAACGCAGGCTCATCCTTGTGCACATTCGTCCAGGCTCAATGGATGGATGATCCTTTTCCCTGTAAAAAGCAAATGTGTAGATACTCCGAAAATACAAGTAAAGGGCTTGGAACTTCGTTAGAATTAAGAGAATGGTTTCTTGTGAGTAAAACTGGTATATACTACCATCAGTAGATTGGTTACTGACTGTTTCCAGGCCATTTTGTTTGTTCGTGTGTCAGTGGTTTTAAGTGTGGTATTTGTCTTGTCATTGCTTGTTCGTCATCTCGCCTATAATTACGAAAACGCGCCTATATAATTTTGACCCCCTTCAACCCCACTTTTATATAGTAAAACTGGGGTTTACAGGGGTATACATTATTTTTTTTATTTCTGCTCAAAAACATAGATTATGGGTACTCGTTAGAACCACCTCGGCGAGGCGGTTCTAACGAGTACCCACAATCTATGTTTTGAGCAGAAATATGAAAAATATCAGAATTTTTACCTGAAAATTTTCCTCTTTTTGGTTGTAAAATTTTCAATATATTTGAATAGGCGTGTTTTCGTAATGTTTGATGCCTCGGGAGAGCTGTGTTTCGTGGTTATGGCGCTTCTTGAATATCTTCAAGTGTAGTTTTTAAATGGCAACATCAAATAACACCACAGACACGCACTGCAACGGAAAATTGTGTAGAAGATGACCAGAAAGAGCGCACAATTAGAGAAGCTGAAATATCGCCTTAGTACAGTCCACAGCTGATTTATTGGGTGCGGGAGATGTGGGTTGGGTTGGATGCGAGATGGGCCTTAAACCTATCTGGAATAATTTGTAAATAGAATATCGTTTAAGCTGGCGCTAAGCGGCTTTGTCATTTATTGTGTTCATAAGTGCGTGCCTTGTTTTCAAGGCTCTTTTCTTCTCAAAAAGTATTTACACATCACTCCGGCTGGTGTTCAATGCCCTGTTGAGGTACAAAATCATGACGTGGCTTATATTTTCTAGTCCTTTTAATTGCGCCCTTGTGGAATAATTTTAAAGTAGAATATCACTTTAGCGGACACTAAGAGGAGTACAATTGTTGCATATGATATTATCTCTCGCTCGTGAACAGGCTAATTCAAACTGAGTCATACTGTCTGATTAGTTTGTTTTTTGCCTTTAAACGATAACTTCCTCTCAGAATTTATTTACTGGCTCTTAATACAATGTCAGCTACAAACGATTGTTCCGTCTGCCTAGGGGCTTCCTAAATCGTCGGCTAATTGCTACAGGATACAACAAATTATACATGAATTATGATGAACAAACGATGGGAGTTCGAAGACAAGCTGGAACTATACATTTGTACATGTTTCCGTAGGAAACACCAAACACATAAATGAACGAAAATGAAAGACTGTTTCATTGAGACTCTTCATATTGCAGCAATGTAGGTTTGCAGGGCTGCATATGTCCCATAACTGACTTATGCGACACTAGATTTTCAAACTTTCAGAATGGGTTCAATGGCTCTGAGAAAAATAAAAATAAAAAAAAACAACTGCACTATGCTGATATACATTGAGATTTTACGGACGCCGCATGGCACTAAAATCTGCCGCAGTGAAGTCAAATAAAATATGATAGATGTTGCACTTGGAAACACCGAAAATATAGAAGAACGAAAATCGGAGTCTCGGTTGTACTCATATTCCAGGAATAAAGTATATGCCTGCATACCCCACGCCTATAACCCCTTGCTTAAACACCACTGAGTTTGAAGTTTTCTGTACTATTTGCATGGGGATTTTCATGCTAAATTGAGTTGAGCATGGATAAAAGTTTAATTAACCTCAGAAGGATAAATTCCCGCAGGTTGTAATGTTAAGCGTTTGAAGACGGTACTTCTGTTGTAGTTCTGCTTCATTCTGTATTCATCAACGTGCTGATTTGTGTTGTCATGTCATGTGATGTGCTCCGCGATTGTAGCCTTTCCTAGTTATCTCCATATTGGTAATCTACAGATGTTTCAGCCAGACAATTGTGCAAAGTGCTCACTTTTTTGTCTGATCAACAGTTTGATTATCTATGCATAAAACGTTTTCATGTCATGCTTTTCTCTTAGAAAATTTGACCCCTACCTTTCTGACAAATACTATATCAATGTCGGGTTAGTAGGGTATTGCATTTCTATATGTTTCTTATGACTGAGACCATAAAACTCTGCCCAGATGCCAATAACATGATGCTGTGCTATGCAATTAATAAAGTAATACTGATAAGACCATATGAAAAATTCTTAAATATGAAACACAATAAATTAGCTCAAAATCGATTTCAAAAGGTTAATAAAATAAAAGGTTAATCAAATCATACAGTTTAAATGGTTTCCTATGTTACACAATAAAGATTTTAAGATTATATATTACAGTGCAGTGAACTAGTGTTATCACAGAAAAGGAGTCTCCCAGATCAATCTGTTAATGCCATCGGTTGTAAATAGACTCATTAGTGTGCAAGAGTTGAGGGCAGTAGCCATAAAACATCTGGTTCAATTATCAGTCGAGCATGATATGTTTTGCCATTTTTTTCCTAAGGGAAAAACTTGTCATGACAAATTGAAGACTGAATAGACTCCCTCATACTATATATTGGAATATCGGAAGAGTCCAATTTCAAGTTCAGGCATGTCGGTCAAGAGATATGCTAATTATCTTTTAGGGGTCTCCATACTACAATAGGTTCAGGTATTTTAATTCTAGAACGGTAATTAAAACAGGTCATGGCATTTTACTTTAATCACTGCGTATTTCAAAGACGTATTACATATATCAAAGTATAAATATAACTGTAGAAATCATTGAAATAAGCCGACACTGTCAATGTAAATACTATTCATAACATACAGATAAAATAAGAAACGGGTGTAACATTTGTTTACCAATCCATAAATGTCACTGGACGTCCATCGGTCCATTTGAAGCTCTTTAAGCTTGAAAGTTCTTGGAAAAAACCTGAAAAATGCACATATACTAATAATTTCACTCGTCAAATAAAACCATATGTATGTGTGCATTAAATCTTAAATCAATAAGATAGTACTGAGTTTGAAATCCATGTATAACAGTATTTGAAATCAAGCCATCATCTTTATTTCATCATAGTATTGAGCAGATACTTTATATATTGGCTCTATTACTCTACTAGCTAGCATTTTCACAGACAGAACAATTATTAATCAAGGTTAAGGGCGAGGGCTTTATATCCAAAAGCGAAGTTTAATCCCAAAATAGTATTACTGTCAAACATTGCAAGGCGGAAGTTCTGATTTCGCTCATCTTGTTTTTTGTTCGGTGTCATTTCATGTAATTAAGATAGTATACTTTAGCCAATGTGTCCAAAATGTAAACAAACACACATGTTAAAATCACCGAAACGCATAACAACCGCCACCCTCCCTCCCCTCTCCCATGGAGGTGATCACAAGGCCCCACTATACACAATAAGAAGAAACGAAATAAGACAAACATAGTAAAGTCCCGCAGCGAGCATCTACATGGCCGCATAAAGCATAAAGCACAGCACTGGGTCCACCAGCTTAGAACCATCTTAGAACAGACAGTCATAAAAACTATCAGAAATTTTACATTGAATGTGTCGATACTGGTACCAACTTTCAAACCATTTATGAGGACTTTGTTCTATGATTGTGGATTTTCTGGTTGTATCCCCAGTGGTTTATTCTACTGACCGTTCTAAAGCGGTGGTCCCGGTGTTAGTCTTACTCTTTGTTGATTTGTGCTTTATTCTACGAGGCGATTTCTTTTTTGTCTTGCCTTCTATTATTTTGTTCTTGTGTTTTTCAGTCTTTTTAGCATTGCAATTACCTCGGTTGTGGAAGAGAGAGCTAGTCTTGGTGCTTTTCGTGCGTTTGTTCGATTTGCGCTTGTTTTGTTTTGTCTGTTTCCTCTTCCTCTTCCTTTTGGTGTCTGGGATAGGCTGCGGTTTGTGATTGTGGCACTCTATGGACTTTTCTCTTAACCTTTTTTTTTATGACACAAAACCACACAACAATGCCGAGTTTAAATTTACATCTATAAGACGTTTTAAAAACTATTATATATATATATTCGCCGTCTGCGTGTCTTTTTCTCTTCAAACAATTTGAGCCACGTCTTTGGAAAAGCTGTTAGAGAATGTGAACAGCAAATGGTTAGGCAAGCATGCTCATCCGCACAGTTTCGCCAGAACATATGCTGATCGCTCTCATAAGCGGTAGGCGAATGTGAAACTTCAGCCAAAGAACTGGACATGTTTCGACGGGAAGTCCAAAAACCTTTTTTTCATCTGGCAACGCGGATAATCATCACGGAAACATCCCTATATAATTTTGACTCTATTAAACCCCAATTTTATATACTAAAACTAGGGTTTACAGAGGTTTACATTATTTTCTTATTTCTGCTCAAAACATAGATTGTGGGTACTCGTTAGAACCGCCTCGGTGAAGCGGTTCTAACGAGTACCCGCAATCTTATTTTAGCAGAAACATGAAACAAATATTTGAATTTTTATCTAGAAATTTCCATTTTTTGGTGGTGAAAATTTCAATATATCTGAATAGGCGTGTTTTCGTAATGTTAAATACAATTACCTATATAACTAAATTTATTATTTGTATGGTCAAACTTGTGCAACAGTGTGTATCCGACGAAGTCTTGTTCAAGCTTTGAGTGCAGGCTGACCATGGTCCAGCTATATCGTTTACAAACTTCCTCAATAAATGACCAGCTGGGTTTTGAAGTTTGGAACATACTTGTAACATCATCTAGTAGTATATAACACTTTCCAAAGTAAGTTGAACAAACTGAAATTAAATTGTAAAAGAAAATTTTAACAGATTAAATACCATCACGATACCATATGTATAAGTCGTAGGTGAACGGCTTCGTCATAAAACGGGATAAACATTTGATACATAGAATAAAAGATGCATGCGCTAAACTATTCATTTTGAATTTTTGGCAATTCGGTTTCATGTAAGTTCAATTGCAAATGACAACTGTTGACCCCTTTTCATTAGTAACGATGGAGCTTCAAACCAACAACGGATTTAAAACACAGCCACCATTTCAGTTCATGTCACCATTAACACCCAAAAATAGTATAATATAAATTTTAGCCTCAAGATCAAAAAAAAATTTATGAAGACAATACATTGTACATTAAATAAAAAGGCTTAGCGAGTGTTAGGATCCCGTGAAGCTAGCTTTAGACCCCAAAAACTTTACTACTGATCGTTCCAAGGCGGTACGTCCGTTGTGGTGCGTTTTACGAAATGTTCTGTGGTGTTTCACTTACATATGTGTGTTCTTTTAACATTTATGTAAGTTTGAGATATATTCGGTTAAGTTTGGGTAACAGAGTTGCCACCTTTTTGCGAAAGGGTTGCCAACTCTGCTTACCAGCTGTTCTTTTTGTGGCTGCTTAATTGTACTTGTCTACCTTTCCCTTTGATGTTGAGATGCAGCTGATATTCGTGTCGTGTGGCGGCGGTAGAACGTCTCCCTGTACTTTACCATAGTGCAGATTATATTTCATTTCCTTTGGGCTCATTGGGCTCACTATGGAATCTTTGAAAATGGACCTGCTCATGTATACGCTAGAGGGCGTAAGCAGTGTTGCCAACTTCATTACTGCTTATGAAGAGTCTCAAAAAAAAAACGGGACTCCCGTTTTCTTATCTGTAGTGTGTTCTTTGTTTCCAAAGGCAATCTTTTGGCGTTTATTTTACTACACTACAGCTGGTAATAGTGCCGTGTACCCGCGGTAGAACGTCTCCCTGTACTTTACCATAGTGCAGATTATATTTCATTTCCTTTAGGATCATTGGGCCCATTGTGGAATCTTTGAAAATGGACTTCTGCTCATGTATACGCTAGAGGGCGTAAGCAGTGTTGCCAACTTCATTACTGCTTATGAAGAGTCTCAATAAAACCGAGACTCCCGTTTTTATATCTGTAGTGTGTTCTTTGTTTCCAAAGGCAATCTTTTTTTACGTTTATTTCACTACACTGCAGCTGGTATTAGTGCCGTGTGGCGGCGGTAGAACGTCTCCCTGTACTTTACCATAGTGCAGATTATATTTCATTTCGTTTGGGATCATTGGGCCCATTGTGGAATCTTTGAAAATGGAGTTTTGCTCATATATACGCTAGAGGGCGTAAGCAGTGTTGCCAACTTCATTACTGCTTATGAAGAGTCTCAATAAAACCGAGACTCCCGTTTTCATATCTGTAGTGTGTCCTTTGTTTCCAAAGGCAATCTTTCTGACGTTTGTTTTACTACACTGCAGCTGGTATTAGTGCCGTGTGGCGGCGGTAGAACGTCTCCCCGTACTTTACCATAGTGCAGATTTCCTTTGGGATCACTGGGCCCATTGTGGAATCTTTGAAAATGGAGTTTTGCTCATGTATACGCTACAGGGTGTAAGCAGTGTTGCCAACTTCATTACTGCTTATGAAATGTCTCAATAAAACCGAGGCTCCCGTTTTCTTATCTGTAGTTTGTTCTTTGTTCCCAAAGGCAATCTTTTTGACGTTTATTGAAGTGGATCTGATTGTATCAAGTCCTGTGTTCACTTATTTACCTAGAAGAATTAAAACATTTCTTTTAAAGCAAAAAAGTGCCCAAAATGACCCTCATTGAAGACAATAAGACGCAATATAATGCAAATCATTTTATAAGAGCAGATGTACTAATACAATGATGAGATATATGGAACGAATATGTAAACTGTAAATATATAAATACTTACAAAAGGGATATACATTGAATTTAAGGGTGAATATGTTGCTTTAAAATTCATGTTGTGGTTTTGGTTTGAAATTTTTATGTATTTCTGTATTAAGAGTTGCATCGGGACCCAGGGTGAAGTTGGCTAGCTATAAAAGTGCTTTAACCCCCCACCCCGGTGGTTTACTCTACTGACCGTTCTACGGCGGTGGTCCCGGTGTTAGTTTTACTCCTTGTTGCTTTGTGGTTTATTCTACGAGGCGATTTGTTTATATCTTACCTTGGGTCATTTTGTTCTTGTGTTTTTCAGTCCTTTTAGCATTGCGATTACCTCGCTTTGGGAAGAGAGAGCTAATCTTAGTGCTTTTCATACGTTTGTTCGATTTGTGCTTGTTTGGATTTGTCGGTTTCCTCTTCCTCTTAGTGTCTGGAAAGGGCTGCGGTTTGTGATTTTGGCACTCCCTGGACTTTTCTCTTACCTTTGTTTTTGCTCTAGCTTTTGATTACCATTGAGACATCTACTTTACTTAATTGCAGCTTTATCATTATTGTATTTTATTTTGATATGTAAGTCATGAAGTAGCCGTGCCTGCCCAAACCAAACACATTTTTAACCCCATCAGACCTAAGGACAAGGGTTTGATCGAGTAAAACTAATTTAGGCCTAAATGGGTAAATGTGGTCTGCTAAAACTCTAACGAAGGCCGATAGTCGCCGAAATCGCCCAGGTTTAGTTGATCTCTAGCACTGTGAATGATTATATATACACTATTACCAGTATCTTTCTTAGATCCAGTGCTACCGAAAAGAATGTTTGTTATATGTTCTGGTTTATAGGTTTACAACTGTACTGTCCTCATAAATTAAATAAAATTATAAGTGAAGACATCCAGGAAACGCCATAATTATGAATAACAGCCTTCCCAAGGCACCAAAAGAAGGAAAGATAGGGAATAAACAATGATAAAACAAACACTATATACGAAATAACGGGCACCTTGGTGACTTTAACTGCCTTAATAAAGCCCTTCTGCTAAACTTCTTAGGCAGAGCTACCGTTATTTTAAACTTCGTAAGGCGTTTTCGTAATTTTATCGCAGACACAGTGCCTTGGTAGAAAAATATAACGTCGGTCTGAAAACACTTCTGCAACAATGTATATAGGAACCAGAATTGTATTGTAGCTAAGTGTACAGATATAGAAAAAATGTGGGAAAATCTAACCTTTTCGGAGCAATTCACAGAACTAATTAACCGTTATAAAAGAATTGGCTATAGACTTGATATTACGCGGCAGATTGCATGCCTAGTTATCAACCCAATCATTGTTGATGGCTATGCTTTACTCTTTAATTGCACGACGGCGGTTCGGGCCTCAGACTCAATGACGGCCTCTTCGTAAAACTTTAACCAGTGAGATGGGGCCTGACGATATGTCTTTGGCTTGGCCGGCCGTGGTTCAACTACTGGTTTTCATTTACTCTGGCACACAGTAGAATTAGCCATGAGTACTCGTCTTTGTTTATCATAGTGATTGATTTGATTTTTATGTTTTTGCTTTGATGCATTGACTAAGTTGGGAACCTTTATGCGAACCGAAGTTTTATGTATTTCTGTATTAAGAGTAGCATCGGGAACAAGGGTGAAGTTGGCTAGCTGTAAAACTGCTTTAAACCTCCCGGTGATTAATTCTACTGACCGTTCTAAGGCAGTGGTCCCGGTGTTAGTCTTACTCTTTTTTGCTTTGTGGTTCATTCTACGAGGCGATTTGTTTTAAGTCTTGCCTTTTGGTATTTGTTCTTGTGGTTTTAGTCCTTTTAGCATTGTGATTACCTCGCTTGGGGAAGAGAGAGCTAATCTTAGTGCTTTTCGTACGTTTGTTCGATTCGCGTGTGTTTGGTTTTGTCTGTTTCCTTTTCCTCTAGGTGTCTGGGAAGGGCTGCGGTTTGTAAGTGTGGAACTCCCTGGACTTTTCTCTTACCTTTGTGTTCTCCTTAAGAAGTCTGTCTACGGCCGATGGTTTATGAGGCTGTAGTTAACTGACCTTTATTTCAATCTGGCAGAGTAATATATAAAATAATGCTAAACATCTTGTATTATACAAAGCTACAAGAGGCTCATGCTCTTTATTTAATTGTGCCTCAAGCATTCATGCGTTAGTCGTATTATGAGTATATATGTCAAAAACGTTGTTGCATAGTATGTCCATGGTGAGATCCCATATATCTGTCTTTAATAGTCGGACAAGTGTCGCTTGTATCGTACTTACCAAACGTGTCCTAATATTTGAACAAAGCCATTGTACTACCTAAACCGTTATAAAGTCATCGGATGTGTGAAATATAATACACTACGGTGTCTGATTTTGAGCTGTTTGAATGGCCAGGTAAATAGGAAATGCTATAGGCCATCATCATGTTGGTTATAATATGGTGTAACTTTTTACCTATCTTCTAAGATATATGTTCTAAGGCGGTAGTCCCGGTGTTAGTCTTACTCTTTGTTGCTTTGTAGTTTATTCTACGAGGCGATTTGTTGTATGTCTTTCCGTGTGTCATTTTGTTCTTGTGTTTTTAAGTCCTTTTAGTATTGGGATTACCTCGCTTGGGGAAGTGGGAGCTAATCTTAGTGCTTTACGTGCGTTTGTTCGGTTTGTGCTTGTTTAGATTTGTCGGTTTCCTCTTCCTCTTGGGGTCTGGGAAGGGCTGCGGTTTGTGATTGTGGCACTCCCTGGACTTTTCTCGTACCTTTTTTTTCTGTAAATACTCGGAAAAACAAGCCTGAGCAAACAGCGTAAACCCTGAGCAAACTTTGCCAAACACTGTTTGCTACTTAGCCAGTTGTTTTACACAGATGAACAGGTGGTGAGATGGATCTGTTCAATTCTTTGGACAAGTATAATAAGGAATTAAGGTTTCGCAATATTTGGGTAAAAATGGTAATTGGGTATGTGTTGGAGTGAAGCGACACATACAACTATTATTAGTTAATAAGTTCTTAAGTCTGAGATTAACAACTGGCACAGTAGCTCAGTTCGTAGAGCGTCCGCTTTGTGACCGGGAGGTTGCGGATTCGATCCCCGGCCGAGTCATACCAAAGACTTTAAAAATGGTACCAGCTGCTCTTTCGCTTGGCGCTCAGCATTAAGAAAGTAGGGCTAGGAATCAGAACTGGTCAGCTCAGTGTCAGTATAATGTGACTGGATGGGATATCATGTCAAGTGTCTGGGGTGTGATATTTCAGTGAGACAGCACTCTAAAAGTGAGCATTGAGCTCCCTGCCACATCCAGACACCGTCGCGATATGACTGAAAGATTGTTGAAAGCGACGTAAAGCCCGAATAAAACAAACAAAGAAACAAACTGAGATCAACAACCCAAAATCATATTTCGGAAAATAAAAAAAAGTCAGTATAAAGAAAGTTCAGACAGACAGACAGACATGGAGACAAAATATTTGAATGTTATCAGGTGTCCGCAGAATGTAAATATTACTTGGTAAGCATACTGCGCCAACCATGTCTATCAACTTGAATAGAAATTTGGAAAATACACGTATAGTAATGTCCGGGATTTAGAAAGTCTGTTTATGGCTTGGCTGTGGCAAAAAACCTCAGACATAAGTCTGCAAGAAGCCACATTGTAGGGATTGATAGAGTCATGATGCCTCCCATAGAACTTCGTAAGTGTTGACACCAGTTTAGTTGTTTGATATTCCTTAGTCAATAGTCTTTCAGTGAGCAGTCTTCCATGTTTAATAAAAAACCTGATACCAGAACAGGCTCTAGCATAACAGAATAACTCTGAAACTATTATTAGTTAACAAAAACATTCAAACATGCAGCCGCAACAAGATAAAATGGCCGTTTAGGCATTTGCGTACATTGAAAAAAAATATGTGAAGATAGATAGGAAATGCCACAAACACGAAATGAAGCCTTCCCTGGGGACTAAAAGAAGAAGAAATGAGGAAAAATGACAGAACAATCATCACATATGAAGCCATGGACGCGCATTAAAAGAGGCTATAATAAAGTCAATATAATCTACACATATTTGTTATAAACTCTTTTTATTAATAATAACAGAAAAAATTGACTTGATTTGTGTTGAGCAGTTATCTAGCAATACGACTTTACAGTCGAAAAATAATTCGCTTTGCCTACCTTTTGTTATATTTCCAGAAACTGACTCACCAAACTGCACGTACTCTGAAAAAAAGCAATAAATAAAATCCTATGATATTTTAGAATACTCAGTTATCTGCATAGAGTCTAGATGTGACTATACATGTACATTCAGTTACTGGACAATCTGAATCCCAAGATGTACCTTTCGGACCTTCTTATTTATCATACATTTCGACTTATGAATGTTGATATGTTTATATGATCATATCGTTGGGGAAGACCTAACTGCCTGCTTTCCTTTCCATTGGTTTGTTACGTGTGTACTAGCCACCAAAGTTTGTTAGCTAATTTGGTAAGCTATGCTCTGTGATTACGTCGCTTTCTGAGCACAATCTTAATTATTTTATGGACGTTGGTACATTTTTTAGCATATGCTCTTGTGTTTGGATTTACGGATGTTGGTATTTTACTTCTAGTTTGGATTAATGGATGTTGGCACTTTCGCTACTATTTACGCATATGTTGGTACGTATGCTCGTATTTACTCATAAATGTAGGCTTAAAAACGTTGGTACATTCGAAGCATTTTATTATAGGTTTGGACTTTCGCTCATATTTACCGATGAGGCTGGATTAACGGATGTTAGTACTTAAGTTCATATTCATACAAAAACATTTATACAAACTCAATAAATGTTGAAAATAGGACCACAGATAGCATACTTGACAAGGAAAAATGCCCTTTCTATAGAACTTAAAATGTAAATATATAAGTGAAAATACACAGGAAATGCCACAATCAGGAAGCACAGCCGTATCGAGGCACCAAGTGAAGGAAACACGAGGAACAACTAAGAACAACACAAACGCCAAATATGACACCACAGACGCACGAAGAAAGACAAACTGCAAAAGAACAACCTTAGAAATGTCAGTAGAAAAACTTCCGTGGGGCTTAAACCAAATGTATTCACGCAAAACCTCACCTTTAATTCTGATGCAGCTCCAAAAACAAATTTACATATATTCGGTCCACACAGGGGTTCTTACCTCATTTGTGAAACATCACAGTGAAACACATATTCTTACAAACACTGTGAAGAATCAAAGCAAAGGGCTCAATTGTGATCTGAAGTCAGAAGACAAGAAAACTACAAACAGGGCCACGATGAGCCCGACCACAATCATTGAAATTCAGAAACCGATCATCTGAAACAGACTGAGTAGGGAACCGTCTTTTAGTCTGAGGACCAACCCTCCGTCGTGCAATTTCAAAAATGTTATAAACAATAATTTGGTTAACGTCCGTGCATGCAGATGCCGAAGAATGTCTGTTTTTACCTATCTTTTTGTAGCGTGTGAAAATCTTCATAAATTACATGCAAAAAATCAGTTTTGCCAACAATCTTTCTGAATTAATAGACTACGTCGCCATAAACGTCAGGTTCGGACAGACCTTTTTGCAGAAGTGTTTTCAAACGTATGTTATATTTAGACATTAATTCAGAATAATGACAATAAAAAACTAGAAAAGGTATTTTAAGCAGTTTATGATAAGAATACCCTTGCTTAAAAGGTTTAGCAGTTCAAACTTTACTTCGATTTTTAAAGTAATTTGCTGACTAGGTTCTCTAGCAAAACGAATTAACCGCGAACTCTATACACCATAGGATGTAGCACGAGGGACGTGGCTATCCAAAAATAAATTAAAACAAATATATAATATTAGAATCAAATTCGTTTCGTTTGTCATAAATTATATCATTAGATATTGATAAATTTAAAGCCAGGAACAGTGCTTCGGTTTCATTGATATTAGTTTTATTTTACTGTAGTTCTTGTTGATTAATTGTTACAGCCAATACAACGAAGGAAGCTTGTCCTCTTTAATATTAACCGCAAACTTGACAGACTTAATACTATGATTGTCAATAATAAATTTGCGTCTATGGAAGTGCTCGTGTATATTTAAGCACTGCTAAGTTTGTGTGTGTGTGTGTGTGTGTGTTTTTCTCTCAAATATTAGCAATATGCATCTTCATACTATGGCAGCATTGTTTTCAGTGTTGTCAGGGGTGGAACCACGACATACGTCCTATGGAAGTCTTAGATACCTTACTTCAGATGTCGAAAAGTAAATTTAGGTTTACGCAGTCACTGTATGTCTTTGCATATATGTCCTGATGAAATGGTTATTTGGAAAGCCGTTTGGCCACAATATTGGAAATGAAACTGTCGTTTTGGCTTTCGGCTTGTAGTGTTTTGATTGTGGTGCAGTTGCTTTAATCGTGTCCTTCTTTCCCTTTGGAGTCTTGGATGCATCTTGTTAGGTAACTTTATCGATTCTTGATAATTGCCTTCCTTTCTATTTAGATAATTATAGGCTGTTTTATGGTCAGTTGCCTTTCATACTTAATGTTTTCTTTAATAAATAATAAAACGGAAACAAGCTAGCTGAAAGTAATCACCATTCCATTTTTGAGTCCCTGTTGTATTCATAGGAAGATTCTTTGATCGTGCCTCATACGTACTACTGAATCCCACAGGTATACGATTTATATGGTTGACAGTTCTAAAATTGATTGTCAGTTTATTGTTAACTGATTTAACACCTTCAACAGGTTTATTTGTATTGCAGAATGCCCTGCTAATTCCGTTGGTTAACGCAATCACAAGAGAAGATTGAATATTACATTCAATATGGAAACTGTGAAATCGTAGCTGTATGTATCTGTAAGGATCTACTGTAATATGCCAGCTTTCATCATACGTAGTAGAAAATTCTTCCATTAAAGATCTTGAGATTACTTCCGCTGTAGCCCAGGTACATTCTGCTGTAGGTAAACATAATGGAATCTCTGAAAAAGTAAATAT
This sequence comes from Anodontia alba, assembly GCA_964016985.1. NCBI lineage: Eukaryota > Metazoa > Mollusca > Bivalvia > Lucinida > Lucinidae > Anodontia > Anodontia alba. The sequence goes on along the minus strand of OZ024831.1, from coordinate 17,066,233 downwards.
CGATAACATACATATTTCTAAATAAACTGTAAATATTGTGGAACGTTTTTATATGCGGAAGTCACTAAGATACTTTGCTATCCGCTATCAGAAAACTGTTGAATATTTCCAACGGTAGGCTTGATAGACACCTTTGCTACAAGGCCTATCGGAACCTACATTTTATCGAGACTTCGTTTATAAGTTACAAAAATGGCACATTTTATAAACACAAATAGTATCCCATTGATGTCATTATTCAGTCTGCTTGCTTAGCGATTGATCAAATCACGGTTAACCCTTTTGCTTATCTTTTTAATTGCACGCCGGTGAGTTGGGATTCAGATTCTATAATGGTCCCGACTTAAAACCTATTCAATACATTGTCTAGGCCGGAACTTTTTATGCCGGTTTCTCGGCTCTCTGGGGTTCAACTGCTGGTTTGTTTTTGCTCCAGTATTCCAGTGGTGTTGTTTGACAACCCAAGAGTCTCTTAGTGCCTCAACACATTGTTTCTGTTTTGCCATCTGTCTTTTTTCCAAACGAAGGTGGAAACTTTGTTAACAAAACTTAACTGAATATATAATCAACCTACATAATTGTTAAAAGAAAAGCATTAGAAAGTGAAACACTCCATAACAATTAACAAAAAGCTTTAATCTGCAAATGAGGCAGGGTTGAGATATTCCATTTTGAAGAAGTGAGCATTTCACATAGGCATAGTATTGTTATGGTAAGATAGGACTCCATGCTTTCTCCTAGGCGGAAATATCTCAAATAGCATAACATGATAACTTAAGAAGTATTTGTTGGTCTCTTATCTCACCTGATGGATACACTAAAACTCTGAAACCTCTAGCTAATGGATCCCGGGGTACTTCTTGAAAATGTGTTCTCCAAATTAGTCGAATATTCTTAGCATTGCTCCTGAAATGTGACTCCTCGTATCCGTTTTCCTTGTCTAGTACACCAACTATACCATTTGCTTTATCTAATGCTGAGTCTGAGAAAATATATCCTAGATCAAACATATCATCAACTATGTATAGTCTATCTATCCAATCAGTGAATTGGAATTTTCTGGAGTGGCTTGGATGCAAAATCTGCAAGAAATAAAATCAAAGCAATACAATAATCAATGCATAACTGACGAGAGGGTTTGTTTTCTATATTTAATGTATACATGTCTATACAGGCTTTTCTTTAAGTTCAATTGGAAAAAGGTTGTTTTAAATACAGAAGTCTAAACGGTTAATCCTCCCTGGTTTATCATTTATTTTATTATCTTAAGAGTCAGGCCTATATGTAAATGTCATTTACGACAAGCGTGTTTACAAAATACGACGATACTACAAAACCAGCCATGATAACATGAAACTGTGTTGGCTAGCTTAAAATATTTGTACATACAAACAATGCCTTTTTCATACAGACAGCACTCCTGCTGGAACGTGATTGCATAAACTAATACGAAGAGATCACATGCAAACACTTGCAGAAAACTAAAACAAAGATCTTGGTTTAATTCCCGCAACGGGTTTTGTTTCTTCGAAACAGGAAATAATGCATTTCATAAGTTATACTTCAGGAGAACAAGTAAAACAACATAGATACAATTCACTTACTTGGTTCTGGTTAAATGAGCTGTTGAATACAATAGTATTAACGTATGTGGACGAATTGAAGAAAATTTTCCATAGCCAAAGCTCTTCACTTAGATAGTGAAATGGATACCCGTGGCTGACAATGATTGCCGGATGATTTACTATTGTAGTTATACTTTCCCAGGTTGCATTTTCCGTCACGCTCACTGAAGTTTTTTCTGGGAAAACATGAGCTATAATTAACGATACTAAGAATATATCAATATGTCATTTAACTGATGACCCTTAAGAGTAATGGAAGCAGGCAGGCAATTGACAGCAATACATTCTCTTGATGCTTTGGGACAGTCTAACTTCATAAAGGCTTGGTCATCAAGACCTCATCATAAAACCTACGTGGTAGCCTGCCAAGATATGCAGCGCTTGTAATATACTGTACAAATTTGAGAGTGTAATTAAAATATATACCCTTTACAGTAAACAGCAAATTGACACCCTCTTATTATCCCCGACAGGATCCGAAATGCCAATTCAAACATTGCTAATAAAAAGCAAAAAGGTTTCCTTTGGAGCCAAAGTACACACAACCTGACGAAAATCGGAGACTCGGTTTTATTAAGTCTCTTCATAAGTAGCAATGTACTGTGCAAGTCTGCATACACCCTAACCTCCCACCCCGCAACATCTAAAGCGTCTTTTTTTTTTTTTTTTTTTTTTTTTCTTTTCTTTTTTTTTTTCTCAAAATAAACAGATTAGGCTCAATGATTCCAAAGGAAAAAAAACAAAAACATATAAGCCTCAAGAATTGCATTCGAATACTTAAGTTGTTGAAAGGCAGTCTTAAAAATTTCTAAATGGACTAAAAAAAGGTCGTTCCATTTCAAATCACATAATGAAAGGCCAAGAATGTTTACAAAGAACATCATTGGAAACGAAGAATGGTCCTGTAGCTCATCGGAGACCTCCACTCCTAGGAAGGACAGGAGAAAAATAACCCCTCGAGACATCAAGTGGACTCGTGTCCCCTGGGCTGCATACCAAGTCACCTGGCCGTTGGCTCATTGATTCCAGAGAAAAAAAAATAAATAAAGGATTATATATGGGCATGGCGGCCATCTTGGTATGGTGACCCAGACCACGCGAACAAATTTTTGTACCCCGAACCAATGGAGGCTTAATATGCAATTTGGCTTCAATAAGCCCAGAGGCTTCAAAGAAGAAGCTATTTGAAGAGTGTGGACAACAGAAGGAATGAGCCCCCTCCCTCAGGGCCGGGCGAGTAGCCCCTGGGGGCATAAGTTTGATGTCAATAGATCCTGTTTGTCACTGTGGCCCACTGATGCAAATTTTATAACAAAATCTATGATAGTTCCTGAAAATCTATTGTTTTTACTTTTTTCCATACAAAATCATAAAGAGCCGAATTTGACATTGTCATAAGATAAGTCAAGGTCAACCCAAAAACATCATCTGAATAAACAATGATTGGCCTATGTTCCCAATGTTGCATAACAAGTCTCATGACCATTGGTACACCGCTTCTTGAGAAGCAAAAGTTTAAAGCGTTTATCATGTATGGGCGTGGAGGGACATCTTGGCATGTGACCTAGACCAAACGAACAAACTTTCGTTACCCCGGTCCATGGATGCTCCATATGCAATTTGGCATCAACCGACACAATGGCTCTGGAGAAGAAGTCGTTTGAAAATGTTGACAACGACGACGACGACGACGCCGGCCTTCCTATACTATAAGCTCACATATGCGCCTAAAGGCTCAGATAAGCTACAACTGTATTCCTGTGTCTGACCAGGGTAAACAATGCTTGCAACACGTGCAGCAATTTTTAGCATTTCAAGCAGTAGGACATTTGAGGTTTTAGGGAATCTCTACGCAAACCATAAAATTAGGGGTAGCTGGAAGTCTAGCAGGATTAAGGCGATATTTTCATATCCATAAAGTTGGTGGCTTTATTTTTGAACCGTTCCAAGGCGATATTTCTGCTGCAGTTACTCGTTTTTTTTGGTTTTGTTTTTTTTATTTTTATTTTTTTTCACTTTGTATCCAACGATACTAGTTAGTTTGACTCTTGACGGGTACCAAGGGATCACATTCCCCGCCTGAGAGCGATACTTGCCCTCGCCAAAGGGGAACATGGGATCACATTCCCTGTCTGAGAGCGATATTTGCCCTCGCCTACGAGGAACATGAAACGTGTCTTCAAACATGCGCAGAATGCACAGATTCAGATCATCTTACGCATGCGTCAAATATCATCCGGGTCTTTGCTCTCCATATTCATACATTCTGCAGTATCCAATAATTCTATAAGCGGATTGTGAAGGCCCTGATCTGGGCCTTTGATGTCAGCATATACCCGAATACACGTTTTCATATGGTGTGGCCCATATCATGCCTGCACAATACATGCTTTCTTCGGTCAACTTGATCTCGTCAGTGATAAACAATAATTCCTTGAACTAATCAAACTAACGAAACGCTGAAGAGGACCAAGGGACCGGGTGCCCTAAACGTCATGTTCTGTAAAACAGAATACATCAGAAAGAATTTCATTCGTTTAACGTAGACAGACGTTGCCTCCCTAGCATTTTAATGTTTAAAGATGTGTGTTATACTCAGAGGAAAAACTCACTCACAGAGTGGATAAATCGTTTTATTTAAACGTAGCCTGCAATAAGAAGGGAGACAATATTTCAATATCTGGTTACTTCCTTTGAAGGTGTATGTTTACTCGACAGCAAAAGAAACGCATATTTTACCCTTTCGTTTTAACTTATCAAAATAAAAATATTTTACGTTTTTACTTAATAAACAGAATTGTCTATGCATGGCCTATGGTTTTGCAGCATTTTAGTGTCAAAACGTAATTTGTCGAAAACTTTTTTCTGAGTTTAGTCAAGAAAAAACAAAAACAACACAAAACTATTTCAGAATGTATCAAGAACCGAATTTTATTTTGGTTGTGCTGCATGCGAGTTCATCCTGATGTAACAAACTCGTAAACTATGTAAAACAGTAGAAAATGTGATTCTAATGCAATGTTTTCGCACATGCAAAAAAAAGGTATTTTCGGAAGTTTCTAACGTTTTTGAAAATCTTCTAAATTATTACTTGTTACAAAAATATGGTATTTTTGGCATAATAACGAATTGAATTATTTAAAACAAGATTTTGGGTTTAATATCTGTCTGTGTTTGCTCGTTTCCGGTTCGCTATTTGCACGTTAAAGGCGGATAAAAAGTTTTAAAAGGCACAATCTTGTCTCCCAAAACACCATACGTCATCACGAAAACATGCCTATATAATTTTGACTCCCTTAAACCCCACTTTTATACAAAAACTGGGGTTTACGCGGGTATGCATTATTTCTCTTATTAGTGCTCAAAACATAGAATGTGGTACTCGTTAGAACCGCCTTGCCGAGGCGGTTCTAACGAGTACATAATCTATGGTTTGAGCAGAAATATGAAGAATATCAGAATTATTTATCTGAAAATTTTCATTTTTTGATGGTAAAATTTTAAAGTATATTTGAATAGGCATGTTCTCGTAATGTAGACTGCACTTCATCATAAAGATGCGACATAAATTATATTTAACTCTGTTCAGTGGCTTCAGGGATCCAGCACCCCAAAATTCATGTCATGTTTGCATTATTTAAAGCACATAAAGAGTTACGCCCTTTATCCACCTACTAAATTTTATTGCGACCACTTACCCTTGAATTAATCCCGAACTGGAGTTTGGCTCAAATCCCTTTTACGGCAAATTACAAAAAAAAAATCTCATGTTGTCAAGAAAATAACATACAAACTTGCATTGCACAAAGGAACAAAACTGAATTTATAACGAGTAAGCGATGCTGAAAATTCCTGATGATCAATAATGCATTTCATATTTCGTCATTACCAGCATATTTCAACTTTGACATAAAATACCAAACCGAAGAAATATGCATTACTTTTGCGTTCAAATATATTTCTTAGGAAGGACAAATTATCAACGTACAATCTATCAAATCGTTTTACCTTGAGGGCATAACTTGATCATTCCAGTGCGTTCTGATTCAGTTGTTGGCAGCCTATAACTGTAGCTAACTGACGATTCATGCCAGCTGCAATCAGTTTCTCCTTTTACTACGACTGCACATGTCTCTGACTGCTCTTGGCAACGGCGTATACACTCAGTTTGATTCATACTGTTGAAAACTCCTGTCGGTCTTTCGTAGAAGTAATTCATAAAGAGAGAGTTTCTTCTTACATGAAACCATTCAGCCTTGTCAGATTTTCCACATTGCATGTTTTTAGCACCTGCAAAAAATTAAAAAGAAGTATAACGAAGCTTGGATAGCACTACCTAGATAAGCGTATAATGCAATGACTGTTTACACTGTTCTTGTGTGTATGTGGTGGAGGGGGTGGGGGGGCGGGGGTGGGGTAGTGGGAATGGTGTTTGCGTTGGTATACTAGAAATTCACAGAGCAGGTTCTTCAGGGATAGAATATCATATTATTCGACATTATTTTTTTTGTTGTTGTTGTCTTATCCGAAAAGTAATATCTACTTACGTTGACAGTTTCTCATCGACAATCATCTAACTCTGACCTAGGTCTCATGACGTCAGGTCACACGTCATCAGTCGGTACAAGAGGTGGGAGAGGTGGGGGGTGGGAGCGCATACAACCTGAACGACGTCTAAAGGCCTTTGTTTACAGCAAGGAACTAATCTAGTCGTGAACAGTCCACTCACAAAATTAATATAATCGCAAAAATCATAAAGTTTCTCCTAAATAACCGTAATCGTAACGACTTACGTAAATAGTCGAACAAACATTAGTCAGAAGCACATAAGCTTCAAATAAGGCGCTTGGGGAAGAGAGAGCTAATCTTAGTGCCTTTCGTACGTTTGTTCGATTTGTGCTTGTTTGGATTTGTCGGTTTCCTCTTCCTCTTGGTGTCTGGGACGGGCTGCGGTTTGTGATTGTTGCACTCCCTGGACTTTTGTCTTACCTTTTTTCTTTAATAAAATAAATTGATATTTTTCTCATCTCTCCATTAAAATGTTTGTTGGGACTCGGGGTGTAACTTGGGAGTAAATGTGGTACGGATGTTCGAACCAGTATTTCGAAACCTAACCCTTTCATGTACCTGGCCTTTGAAACAAACGGACCAATTCATATTCTAGATCGTCTGAAATGTTGACCCATTCATATACTGCCCTTTGATTTTTTGTAGCCATTTATTGCTGGTAGTTAGACAAATACCGCAGTCAATTAATTGATTACCAAGAAAACACGCAGCCTCGGAAAATCTCTGAACGAAAGATATGTGCATGTATCGGGATACATCAGAAAAGTGGGCCCTTTTATATATTAACCAAGAAAAACTGGGGTCAATCACATACTTTTGCCTGAAAAAGGGCCAATCATATACTTGGCAGCGCTGAAAGAAGGGGCCACTCGGCACGCACATCCGTACTATTCCATATATAGAAAGGTACCCTCCCCCCATCCCCACACAGGGTTGGGGACACACATTAGAAGCGCCTCTTTGAATTACCAGTAGACATTTGTTTTTGTTTATTTAATGAGAAACAAGAAAAATGTTTTCCTGATACCCCATCTCATCTGGAGCTATAATGTGTTTATAACTATGGAACTGTATATGATATTGATTTCCAAGGGTTTATTTGTTCCGTATTTTTATACTGATAAACTATTTCTGAAAAGTAAATAACATCACTGTTTACGTATGAGTCTTCAGCGTTAGACTTATTATGGTCGATGAATCTGCTTTTTTTATTTGTACGACGGTTAGTCGGGACTCATTGCTAATGACGGTGTCGATCTAAGCTTTTCATTCGGGGTGCCTGGGCTGCGTTCAGAAGTGAAAGAAAGTGATAGCATTTGTTTACTCTGGATTCCTGTAACTAATGACGAGCGCTAACAGGAGACGGGGTGCACAGCAAACGACTATTGTATTTGTAGCTCTGACTCTCAGTGTCTGAGGTGTTTGCCACGAGCACTCATCCAAGTATAAACACAGGGCTTTAGTTTGGCTTAAATTTTAGCCAGCACACGACAAAAGCTACAATTAGGCTTGTGTAACCAGCAAGGACTCAGATCAGCCTGTACATCCATCCAGTATGGCAAGGGTTCTCGTTTATTCCTCGTTGAATAGCCTGTAGACTGTAGGAGGCAAATACGATCAGTGAAGACTCTGATTAGACTGCGTGGATGAGCAGCCTGATCCGAGTATTTATCAGTCACACGTCTTATCTTAGGTATTTTTCGAACGCTAGCTCATGTATTTGTGATGTTTGTGATGTTTTCTAACTGTTGCTAGGAAAACATGAAGAACAAGTTTCATTCTGAATATCCGTTTTGCTCAGGAACGAGCATTAAACACAAAAAGAATGATGAAAGGGACAAGTGAATGCCTTCGGAGCTTTACATTCGAGGAACTTGATTCAGTTGGTAAAAAACATTACGAAAACATGCCTATATAATTTTGACCCCCTTAAACCCCACTTTTATACAGTAAAACTGGGGTTTACAGGGGTATATATTATTTTTCTTATTTCTGCTCAAAAACTTAGATTGTGGATACTCGTTAGAACTGCCTTGCCTAGGCGGTTCTAACGAGTACCCATAAGCTATGGTTTGAGCAGAAATATGAGGAATATCAGAATTATTTATCTGGAAATTTTCATTTTTTGATGGTAAAATTTTCAGTATATTTGAATAGGCATGTTTTTGTAATGTCTGCCACTGTTTGACACGGGTACAAACGTGTGTGACTTCTTGGGTTCGCGCAAGTAAAACTGGTTTAAGCACTCCTTCCCGAAGTATTATTTTTCTAGTGACTGTTCCAAAGAGGTCCCATTGTTACAGTTGTTTAAGCGTCGGTGTTTTCATACGTAGCAGTTGTTGTGTCAGTATTTGTTCTTATCTTCTTGTTGGGCATCGGAACGGCTATGTTTTTTTTTTTGTTTTTTTTTTTTTTTTTTATTTTGGCATTTCCTTGTATCTCTACTGAGACAGCATACGTCAAAACCTACAATTAGACCTGTTTGACCAGCACAACTCAGACCAGCCTGTACATCCACCCAGTATAGCAAGAGTTTTCGAGTACCCCTCTTTGGATTGCCTAGGTGTGTGGGGGTTAAAAGGCTGATCAGACTACACGTAATGCACAGGCTAATCTGAGTCTTCACTGGTCGCGCAAGTCTTACTGTAGGCTTTGTTGTGCGCTGGCTCATATCTTGTTTACCTTCTTGCGCACAAGGGTCTACTCTTAAAAATTAAAATAGTCTGCTGTAAATAGTAAGACTTGCTCCTCTTAAATTCCTTCATTTTAGAGTTGACCCCTTTCCAGAAGGTCGACAGAGTTACTTCCCCTATAATTGTATTTATTCGTCTTTATTACATATTAGTCAGGACTTGGTATGGGCAACTTGAACGTAATGCATTACGAAAGCATAAAACAGGTAAGAGAAAAGTCCAGGGAGTGCCACAATCACAAACCGCAGCCCTTCCCAGACATTATGCCTATATATTTTTGACCCCCCTTAAACCCAAATTTTTATTAAGTAAAACTTGGTTATACAGGGGTATACATTATTTTTCTTATTTCTGCTCATAATTATTTCAATTTATACACCTAACATACCTTTTGTTTTAGACAATCGAAAAACAAATGCTTAAATTATTTCTCATTTTCTACTGACTCTACTGATTTATAATTATCCCTCAGTGGCTAGACTTACATCAGGGCCCAGTTGTTCAAAGCGTCGTTAGCTTAACGAGCTCGTTAAGGGTCATTTCGTTAACTGTTTTAGCGGATTCAATAAACAATATTCTGATATTTTTTGCTGAAAAAATGTGAGTAGCTTTTGCACAAGCTACTAACATTTTTTTCAGCAAAACATTTCAGCATATTTGCGTATCACTCGATGTAAATTTTAACGAATCGTTAACTAACGACGTCGTTAGCTTTGAACAACTGGGCCCTGGTCCGAAAGATGTTCAAGCCATTGAAACTTCGACTGCTAATCAATGCATGCCTAGTATATTGTAAGCTATTGTGTGCCGTCTACTTAACAATATACTTTCTTAATATACAGTATGCGTAAAAGATTTACCTTTTTTCACACAACCAATCAATTCAAACATGTGACATCGAATAAACTCTTCAATTTCTGCCCCTGTCAGATAGAGTGAATAGATTCTCAAGTATCTTGCTGTAATAGGCGAAGAGAAATGAATAGTCTGGTCGACTAGAAGAAGCAGACTGAAGTCCAATGAGTTGGTCTGGAAAGCAAAATTAAAATAAAATTCTACAATAATAAATACAGAGATAAGCATGAATAGGCAACACTCATGGAACACAGCTCTTAAAAGATACTGTACACATTTTGCATGGCATAAAATGATATCACAAAAGAGCTCGTCCCCGAAAAAAGAATGAATCAATGCAAAAACGAATCATGCAACAAAAACACCACATTCAGGTCAGCCGCAAAACTGTAAGGGTCTTAAACGAGACGTTAATGCTCGCTCTTAATCCAGATACAATCCAGCTACATACAACTGTTTGGTCCGCGAGATATAAACACCGTAGGATGCTCGACGAGGAATATTTCCACCCGAGTAAGAAAAATTTACAATCTCATAATCAAAATCATTGCGTTTATCATGCTTTCTGAAGGCAGTAAGACAAGAGGTCAACAATTTAGAAAGTTCAGTAGTGGTATAAGAGCTTAAATTTGCAATAAAACGTGCTTTGTATGGTGTTTTTGTGAAGAGCAGGCCACCAGTATAACGTAGGCCTTCTTTAACACTTACAGCGAACTCGGTGGCGGAAGGTGGTAGTTTTGCTGCAATCCCTTTTTGTCCTCCTGTTCTGTCTTTGTTTGTTCTGTTTTCAAACTAAGTAAGATTTTGTGCAGTGATTTTATATAATTAAACAGCTATCATGCTGTGTCTATCGATTGTTGCCCTTCAGGTATTTCCACATTATATTTCTTTTATTCCAATATATATGCGTCAGCCTTTAAGCGGATGTTTCTGTTGTAATGAAGTTTAAAGATGTTTTAGATTTAATATTGTATTTAGAGTGCTAGTGAGCGAGAGATGCTCATAATTTCAAGTGTAGATTACAATTCTTGTTTCACGATAAGGTTCATGCATTATAGTTTTCGCTACTTTAGTCGATTAAGTATTTTCCCGTGGTTTACCATGGATATATAAACATTTATCCATCATAATATGTATGCAATGTTGACACATCCGCCAGTGCGTCAGGGTTCAAACTTTAGGATGGCTCCGACTTCTAAACCTTTCGTTTAGATAGTTTGGACCGGACTTACTTATGTCAGTTTCTCGGACCAAGTTTCAGCTGGTGGTTCAGCGATGTTGTTAAATGATGAGGCGAATAAATTTTATGATAGAAAACATGATCTGTATGAAGCAGCTTGCCTAATTAGATGTTATACTCAACATGCTCTTTGTCCTTACATTGCTACTGAAATTAACTACATTAGATACTTCATCAAAATTTCATTCATTAATAAAGGTATTGAATTCATAGATTTACCTAGTATATTTCGAGATAAGAATGTTATATCATCTATACCTTCATATTTCGAAAACACGGAATCTCCTATTATGTGTTACAAATATAACAAATCTATCCGTAATACTATATTTAATTTCAATAAATTAGTATCTGATCTTGATATTGGACGTTATATATGTAATACAAATACATGTAATATAGTAACGTTCTTACCCATTTACCACCACTGGATGTCTCAGGTGTATCGTTACTTTTACATATATTTGTATTAAATGTATAACGTCTTACCCATTTAACAAAACTGGATGTCTCATGTGTATCGTTACTGTATTACATATATTTGTATTACATATATATATATCGTCTTACCCATTTACCACCACTTGATATCTCAGGTGTATCGTTACTATATTACATATATTTGAATTATATGTATAACATCTTTCCCATTTAACAAACCTGGATGCCTCAGGTGTATCGGTACTATATTACATGTATAACGTCTTACCCATTTACCACCATTGGATGTCTCAGGTGTATCGTTACTATATCACATATTGTTGTATTACTTGTATAACATCTTACCCATTTACCACCACTGGAAGCCTCAGATGTATCATTACTGTATTCAAGAATGTATCGATGCAAAATATCAAAGCTGTAAATTGGCAAAGTAGATTTCACGTTGAAAACCTGGATACCTTCTATCGTTGTTGGCAGCAATAAATCGATCTGACAAAAGACATAAATAATACTATGAACCCAATGAATTACGAACCGCAACAAGTATAACAAAATAAATTACAAAAACATGCCTATTCAAATATGTTGAAAATTTCACCTCCCAAAACTGAAAATTTTAATGTAAAAAACTATGATATTATTCATATTTCTGCTCAAAACATAGATTGTGGGTACTCGTTAGAACCGCCTTGGCGAGGCAGTTCTAACGAGTACCCCCACAATCTATGTTTTTAAGCAGAAATGAGAAAAAATAATATATACCCCTGTAAACACCGGCTTTACTAGATAAAAGTGGAGTTTAAGGGGGGGGGGGTGGGGGGGGGGGGGGCAAAATTATATAGATGTGTTTTCGTGGTGGAGCTACGAGGTCAGGAAGCGATCCTTCGGACATACGCGCCAAGCCAAGAGTTTTGTTCAGCCTGTACATTCATGCAGTCTGATCAGATTACTTTACTTTGCGCATTTCGGATAGCAAAGCATGTAGAATTTCATATGCGGACAAAAGGGTTTCTGATCAGACTACGCGAATGTTTTGGCCAAATTGAAAAGTAAATAAGTGATCTCAGGAACTGATATAATCAGATCCACATCAAGTTCTAAACATCAAAGAGAAACACTGACAAGAGAGTTGCAACCCTTTTCCAAACAGGTAGCTACTCTGTTTACCAAACTTGATTTAATTAACTTAAATTTATATTATTGTTAAAAGAAACAGTTGTAAGTGAACCACTACAGATCGTTTAACAAAATGTACAACAATATAAGTACCGCCTTGGAACGCCTTGAGTCTTCGTAGGGCACAGATATCAGAAGGGCGTTATGTACAGATTCAAAGAAGTCAATTTTAAAGGATAAGGGACGACATATATATATTCAAGGATCAAAGCGACAAAACTTTCTAAGAACGTTGCTATTCAACAGCAACAACAACAACAAAAACAGCACTGATAATAATAATAGTAATAATAATAAAAATATTAAAACTTATAATCTAAAATGGTGGCGGTCTTGTGTGTATGGCTTATGATATCGTAGGCTAGCCTTGTACGACCTGCACTGGTAATGAAGATCACCTCTCTCTCTTTCAATAAAAGAAATAAATGGGGACGAACAATGCAAAAACGTGTCTTCGAGCATATGCGGACAGCAAAGACCCAGATCAAGCTGTGCAAACGCGCAGTTTGATCAGGGCCTTCGCTGTCCGTTAATAGAATTATTGGACACTATAGAATGTATCAATGGAGACGAAATGCCCGGGTGAGAATTTGCACATGTGTGGGATGAATCTGAATCTGTGCATTTTGTGCTTGCTCGAAGACACATTTCCGCCTGTCGCGGCCAAATTTATCTTGCTATTATTTACTGGTTTTAACACTGGTTGTATATCTCATTATATTACGAGTCAATGAACTAGGTAAATCAATGGCTTCAGTTCAGATTTTTCCTTACAAACGTATGTATAAATATGTTGTGTTGATATAGTATTTCGTAGAATGAATAAATATTGTTTAAACTAAACGCTTTATTAGAACCTGAATAAAAGATGTAAGACTGTCATATCTTAGAGGGCACCATCCGACGTCACCAGGCCGCCCTGCTCTACCAGGAAAATTAGGCTCTTCTGAAGGACTCCAAATCTGGAAATCTTCTATGAAGCCATTTCTCATTCCCAAAGATTGACCACATGTCGCTGTTGAACCTAGGACAATAACAAGCATTTTGTTTTACTGATATTTCACTCAACGTGTCCTCGTACATTACCATAGTGCAGATTATATTTCATTTCCTTTGAATTCATTGGCCCCACTGTGGTATATTAGAAAATAGAGTTCTGCTCATGTATACGCTGGAGGGCGTAAGCAGTGTTGCAAACTTCATTACTGCTTATGAAGAGTCTAAATAAAACCGAGACTCTCATTGTCTAATCCGTAGTGTTTTCTTTGTTTCCAGGGGCAATCTTTTGAAGTTTATTTTACTACGCTGTAGCTGGTGTTAGTGCCTGTGGGGGCGGTAGAACGTCTACCCGTACATCACCATAGTGCCGATTATATTTCATTTCCTTTGAGATGATTGGGCCCATTGTTGTTTATTAGAAAATGGAGTTCTGCTCATGTATGAAGATACATATTAAAACCGAGACTCCCATTTTCTAATCCGTAGTGTGGTCTTTGTGTCCAGGGGCCATCTTTTGCCGTTTATTATTCTACATTTGAGTTCAAAACAATATAAGATAAATAGATATATCTCAAAGAGCAATTGTTCTAACCAGAACAAAACTGCCTGTACTCTAACAGTAAAATATAAAGCACATTACGAAAACACGCCTATTCAAATATATTGAAACTGAAAGTTTTCAGGTAAAAATGCTGATATTTTTCATATTTCTGCTCAAAACATAGATTGTGGGTACTCGTTAGAACCGCCTCGCCGAGGCGGTTCTAACGAGTACCCACAATCTATATTTTTGAGCAGAAAAAAGAAAAATAATGTATACTTTTGTAAACCACAGTTTTACTATATAAAATTGGGTTTTAAGGGTGTCAAAATTATATAGGCATGTTTTCGTGATTGAAAATTTGAGCGGAGAAACGATATTTCATAATGAATGCGTGTGCCTTTAGCGAGACGGATCAGCCTGCGCATCCGCGCAGACTATTGCGAAGCCAAGGATCCAAACGTTTTTGGGAGGACAGCGAGTACTTGAGTCTTCGTTAGCCGCACATGAATTCTTGAAAGAAATACTGTGCCCCGGCTCTTTTGACTATCCGTTTGAAAAGAGAGCGGAGACCATTTAGAGAGCGGAGACCATCTCTTTGATGTGTAAAATACTCTTATATTCTAGCAGGAGTATAAACAATTTATAAATGTTCGACGACTACTCAACCCCTGCCCCGTCTCCAGACACCGGTTCTACATTTACATATTTGGTTGGTCTGCGTATGAGTAGCCTTGCTGATCAGTGTATCAACACATCACGAAAACATGCCTATATAATTCTGACCCCCTCAAACCCCATTTTTATATAGCAAAACTGGGGTTTACTGGGGTATACATTATTTTTCTTATTACTGCTCAAAAGCATATATTGTGGTACTCGTTAGAACCGCCTCGGCGAGGCGGTTCTAACGAGAACCCACAATATATGTTTTTTTGCAGAAATATGAAAACAATCCGAGTTTTTTTTTATCTGAAAATTTCAAGTTTTTGGAAGTAAGATTTTATGTACATTTGAATAGTTGTGTTTTCGTAATGATCAAAAAACCTATAAAGTGTAGACTAGTATAAGCATTAAATATAATAAAATCGTTCAGGAATTTAAGAGTAGCCCCACTTTTTGTGGGCCCAACGTTGACTCAGATCAGCTTGTGCATCCTTGTGCATGTCTGATCACAGTCTTGTTTGTCCACATGAAAAGACTTTGCATCCTTACTAATCCAAAATGCGACTAGTGACGATTCCGACCAGACTGTGCAAGCGTGCATGCTTACCTGAACCTTCGCGGGGTACACATATTCGGAGTATGTTTTTTGCACATATTCGGAGTACGTTTGCGGCTTGTAAAATTCGCGACTTGACCTTTTAACATTAACGGATTAACACTCTGTTTATTGGTATCGGCTTCTAATATAGTCGACTATCGTTTTCTCGACTTCGATTATCACGATTAACCGCTTATCTCAAAGTTAAAATCCGGTCGCTGTTTTAACATGAAAATCTAACAACAGGCAACAAAATATTGTGGAAAAGCGGAGAAATTGCTAATAAGGAACAATTTCTCCTCTTTTCCACACTATTTTCAATAAATTTCTAACTTCATGAGTCAAATTACATATTCATTTAGGAAATGTGGTTGTTCTACTTATTTTGTCCTCAATTCTGCAGTATTTCCGAGAGTCCCTTGGACTTCGAAATAAAGAGAGTTGACTGTACAGTCGACTCTCGTTATCTCGAAGTTCAAGGGACAGTCTGGAACAATTCGAGATATCCGTACCTCGACATATCAGATTTGCAGAATTGAGGCAAAAATAAATTGAACAGCCTCATTTCAAAAATGAATTTGCAGTTTGACTCCTGAATTTGGAGATATATTGAAAATATTGTGGAAAAGAGGCGAAATTGCTCCTTAGGAGCAATTTCTCCTCTTTTCCACACTATTTTGTTATCTGTTGTTAGATTTCCTTGTTAAAACAGGGACCAGGTTTTCAGTTCGAGATAACCGGTTATTCGAGATAAGCGAGGTCGAGATAAAGAGAGTTGATTGTATTTGATGCGGGTCACAGCATTTCCTACAATATTGGGTGCACACCTAGCGAAGATTCAGTTCTAGGCTGAGTCTCTGCTGTCCACCTGAAGAAACTTTGGATCCTTAGCTACCCAAATACTGCCCTGTGGAGAATCATTACGAAAACAAGCCTTTTCAAATACAGTCGACTCTTGTTATCTCGAATTCCAAGGGACTATCTGAAATACTTCGAGATAGCCGTACTTCGACATATCATATTTGTGGAATTGAGGAAAATCTAATTCGATTAACTACATTTAACAAATATATGTGTAACTGGACTCTTGAAGTTACAAGATAGATTGAAAATATTGTGGAAAAGAGGATTGCTCCTCAGGAGCAATTTCTCCTCTTTTCCACAATATTTTTACATGTTATTAGATTTTCATATTTAGGCAGGGACCAGATTTTCACTTCGAGATAAGCAGTTTTTCGAGATAAGCGAGTTCGAGATAGCGAGAGTCAACTGTATATAGAAAATTTCACCTCCAAAAAATGAAATTTTCCAGATAAAAAACTGATATTTTTCATATTTCTGCTCAAAACATAGATTGTGGGTTCTCGTTAGAACCGCCTCGGCGAGGCGGTTCTAACGAGTATCCACAATCTATGTTTATGAGCAGAAATAAGAATAATAATGTATACCCTGTAAACCCCAGTTTTACTATATAAAAGTGGGGTTTAAGGGTGTCAGTATTGTAGAGACATGTTTTCGTGATGTTATCAGAGTGCTTGGCTGTGTAGGCTCGGCTGAGTCTTCTTTGGGCGAACATGCAATTTTGGGGGAAATGCTGTTTCCCAGCTGCTATGTAAATGAGAATACGATGATATTATCTCTAATGATCAAACAAGCAGTCAGAAGTTGATCAATTTAAAAGTACATTAATTAATTAATTAATTAATTGAATACGGAGATACTCAGGAAATGACACACACATTGACCAGAACCATCACTATATATAAGTGCACAGAGTGAGGAACCCCAATGTACCAAATCATCTTAACAAAGTTTGACAAAAATCATACATTCAGATTTCTCTCAATGTAAAGAACGTGTCAATGTATAGTTATTGCAATCGAAGCATGCACGCCGTATTAAAACTACCGAAGCCTGAGTCGGAAGAAATTTTCTGCGCTTTGGTACTGGTGTGTAAATAGACTAAGAAGTGCTGAAGCAGAAATTGATAATGAACTTTTTTTTCAGTTTTGCAGGAATGATCTCTTAGGAATAATTAAGGCATCGGATAAGGTTAGAATGAAACCAAAAAGCGTAGCCAAACGACACTTGATTCACAACAGAACGAAACTGCAACAGAAATACAATCTTAAGACGGTCAACACAATAGCTCTTGAGGGGTCTAAATGTAATAACGTAACAATCATGACTCAAAGCCTTCCTGAGCAATCAGTAGAATATGGAATGAGCAACAAATAAAAATAAAAATAAAATAAAATAAAAAAAAATAGTGTAAATTCACGGCAAATGCCATAAGGCTGGCACAATTAATCGGATAATCGATAAATTAATCGATAAATTCCACAAAACTGATTATCCTTACAGATTTGGTAATAATCGATCATTTAATTTCTCTTTCTCTTACTTTACCGTATTTACCCTTAGTGTTCAGATATCTCAACTCCTTACTATACCTAATCTAAAATTTAAACAATTACAACTTACTACCCAATGTTGTGTCTAAAATAGCTGGATGAGTGGCAAACAGTGTAGACCCAGATGAGACGCCGCACTGCGGCGTCTCATCTGGGTCTACACTGTTTGCTCAGGCCTGTCAGATCAAATGCATACAGTAAAGTACAACATATGGTAAGAGTCATGCTCAGACACACAGGTAAAATTATGACCAAATCTTCAGTGATTACTAATCGATTACCGATCGCACTGGCAGGACCGATAATCGATTAACTTTTCAGCTCTGATTAGCCGGCCTTAAAATGCTACTATCACGAAGGGGGATCTTCCCGAGGCACCAAAGGAAGGAGAGACGACGAACAAACAATGATGTAACAAACAGCACAAATAAAACTATCGCCAAACTAGCAACAAGAACAGCAATTGGGGAAACCGCCTTGGAACCGTAGCAATAAAACTACTGGGGTGGGGCGGGGTTTAAAACAATTTCAATCAAGCAAACCCTCACCCTTAATTCTGATGTAGCTCCAAATTACAAACAAATAGTCCGTCCGCATAGGGATTCTATAACTTATCAATGAAGCATAACAGACGAAAAAAACACCAGGGTCCTAAACAAGTTTGACTCAACCCCACCCCCAACTCCAGTGCTGCTCCAAATTACAAACACATGCCCGGTCCGCAAATTATTAAACAAAACAGAGTGTTTAAAGGCTTTCTGAAGCCAGAACACAAGAAAACCGAAACAGGTCCACAATGGATTCGACCATAGAGATTGATAGTCAAGCACTAATCTTTTGAAACACATTGAGGAGTATGCCGTCGTTCAGTCCCGACTTGGAGTCTTGCAATAAAAAGGGTGAAGCTAAGTTATTATCGGTAAATTTTGAAATTACTTCAGAAAAATGGCAATAAAGCATAGAACTAGTTCATGCAATTTATGATATCAATATCACTATTTGTACACATCTTCCATATTCTAACAAACTGATGTATTAGCTAAGGTATAAAAAAAACGGTTAAATGAAACTTCGATTTTGGCTGGTTGTGTTAACATAATAGGCAACCACTGACGCACAAACAGAAAACCCTGCAGCAGAGGAACCACCTTGGAAATACTAGGGGTTGTAAACAAATTTTATGCGTGCGAAACCATAGCCTTAATAAAAACCATATATCAGCAATGATATAAGTGAAGATACCCATGAGAGATGAAGACAAACCAAAAAAAAAAAAAAAAAAAAAAAAAAGTCACACATGAAACCATGACACACATCGCGAAAACATGCCTATATAATTTTGACCCCCTTAAACCCCATTTTTATATAGTAAAAAGGTGTTTACAAGAGTATACATTATTTTTCCTTATTTTTGGCTCAAAACATAGGTTGTGGGTACTCGTTAGAACCGCCTTGTCAAGGCGGTTCTAACGAGTGTTACAATCTATGTTTTGAGCAGAAATATTAAAAATATCGAAGTTTTTATCAGAAAATTTTCATTGTTTTTTTTTTTTTTGTGGTAAATTTCAGTATATTTGAACAGGAATGTTTTTATAATGCAAGCACAGATGCACTGTAACAGTGGAACCGCTTTCGAACGATCAGTAGAAAAACTACTGAGAATCTTAAACCAGTATACTCGCGCGAAACATCAACCTTGAATATGTTGCAGTTTTAAATTGCAAGCATATATTCGGTCGAAGAATCACAGTGTAACACATATAATCACAAATACTATGATGAAACAAGCAAAGGGCTCAGTGGCGTACTGAAGCCAGAACACGATAACTATTAAATGACTACGATGGGTCTAACCACTGACACTGAAACTCAGGCGACAAAAATCTGAATCAGACTGAGGAGAAGCCATCATCTAATCTGAGGACCAATACGCCGCATCACGAAAACATATCTATATAATTTTGACCCCCTTAAACCCACTTTTATATAGTTAAACTGGGATTTACAGGGGTATACATTATTTTTCTTATTTCTTCTCAAAAACATAGATTGTGGGTACTCGTCTGAACCGCCTCGCCGAGGCCACACAATCTATGTTTTGAGCAGAAATATGAAAAATATTAGAGTTTTTTTTTTTATCTTAAAATTTTCAGTTTTTGGAGGTGAATTTTTCTATATATTTGAATAGGCGTGTTTTCGTAATGGTCATACATTTAAAAATGTAAACAAAGTTAAGAACTACATGTATAACAAGTTAACAAGCCATGCAGGTATATTGCCGAAGAATATTCATATCGTAATCTATATTTTTGTTGTGAATGACAATCTTTATTGAATGTTCCGAAAAATTATTGTTGTAAACAAGCTCTCTAAATTTTATTCGCATTAAATTTCAGATTCGGACATACCTTCTTGCAGACTCAGTCAAACCGATGTTCGTGATTTTGTGTGGTCTTTGTTTCCAAAGGCAATTTTTTTTTACTTTTATTCTAACAAACGTTATATTTGAACATTAATTCAGAATGACGGCGATAGAACTTCGACAATGTTTTACGAAGTTACAAGAAATTTTGCTCCGCGGTTGATACATAGAATATGCACTTCTAAACCAAAATGTCAGAATTAAATATTTTAAATATTCAAATTGTAACTAAATAAGTAATAATACAATTGTTAAGAGAGAGAGAGAGAGAGAGAGAGAGAGAGAGAGAGAGAGAGAGAGAGAGAGAGAGCTGATCATGTTTGCCCCCTAGCTGAAAGTTTTTCATGCAGGTTTTGTTACATATTATTGAATTTATAGGTAACATAATATACCCCTGTCTGAAAACAGTTGTATGGACAGGGATCCTGCTCGGTGCGCTTCCATCATACTCCCTGGACTATGAGTTTCTATCAGAACAAGATAACGCGATGATAAAACAGTCCGCTCATTCAAACAATGTACGTCTATGTGATCATCAGCTTCTTCCTTGTGTTGTAAGCAATGCCATACCGAATCGTTCAACTGTTTCCATTTTCGATGGCTCCGCAATATAACTGGAAGTTTTAATTCTGTCGCCTGTCCATGGTCCCCTACAAATGTGTAATTTTAAAGCAATAATTTTCACTACCAGGCTTAATTTTATCTCGCTTAAGTCTCATTTCAACAGCCACTATTATAAGCCTTACAACTGGCTGTTGTAGGGAGGTTAACTGTACAGTGATATAGCATTCTGCGAAATCAAAACAGTGGCTGTTATAATGAGTTTGGAATAGCTGAACCGTGACCGTTAGGTGAGGTTGTGCTGTTATTCTAAATATTAACGTACATACGTACGACATTTTTAAAATTTGCTATTCAACCCTTGAAGCCCTGTAGACCAAAAAAAGGTAGGAGAAAAGTCCATGGAGTGCCACAATCACAAACCGCAGCCCTTCCCAGACCCCAAGAGGAAGAGGAAACCGACAAATCCAAACAAGCACAAACAGAACAAACGTACGAAAAGCACTAAGATTAGCTTTGTCTTCCCCAAGCGAGGTAATCGCAATACTAAAAGGACTGAAAAACGAAGAGAACAAAATGACATACGGAAAGACATACAACAAATCGCCTCGTAGAATAAACCACAAAGCAACAAAGAGTAAGACTAACACCGGGACCACCGCCATAGAACGGTCACCGAGGTGGGGTGTTTACAGCTAGCTAACTTCACCCTGGGTCCCGATGTTACTCTTAATACAGAAATACACCCGATGCTACTCTTAATACAGAAATACATAAAAATTCGGATCGCATAAAGGCTCCTAACTCAGTCAATGCATCAAAGCAAAAACATAAAAATCAAATTAATCACTATAATAAACAAAGACGAGTACTCATGGCTAATTCTACAGTATGCCAGAGTAAATGAAAACCAATAGTTGAACCACGGCGGGCAAAGCCAAAGACATATCGTCAAGCCCCAACCCACTGGTTAAGGCGGTATCTTTGAAACTGGAGTTCTGCTTATGTATACGCTAGAGATGCGTAAGCGGTGTAGCAAACTTCATTACTGCTTATGAATAGTGTAGTGTGTTCTTTGTTTCAAAAGGCAAACTTTTTGACATTTATTTCACATGTATGCTAAGGCAGGATTACAGGACTGTACTATCGTGACAACGTGTTTGCTCGACGGCACGGCCGCGGATTCATCTTTCAGGATGATAACGCTCAGACTCATCTGGCTCGGGTCGTTACGGAGTATCTTCAACGGTGGAATACTCGCACAATGCCGTAACCGGCGATGAGCCCAGACTTATCTCCCATCGAACACGTATGGGATTTTGGCGGAAAACGTGTTTGAAGACGGGATCTTCCTCCAAGGATCCTGGAGGAGCTTGGTACAGCACTTCAAGAGGATTGGCGAAGAATCACTCAGGTCACAGTTCGTCGGCTAATTGGTAGTATGCGACGACGCTGCATTGACTGCTTTGACAATCGGGACGGTCCAACACGTTATTGAGTGCTTGTGAAAATTGACGTTGACGCTTACGAGATGACCTGCCATGTCCCTATATAATAACGTAATCACTGGAATTAATTTATGGTTCGTTTTGTGGGTAGTTCATTGTTCTTTGAATTTAATTCATTTGGGACAGGTGAAGTTTTATTTATTTTCCGACATTCACCCTCGAAACAAAATATCCCCTACCTTAATTTTGCGGTCGCCATAAAGCGTTTTACACAAGCGGTAGTGAAAACAGTATGCTCTATGAAGCAAGAGGTACACGAATTAGTCAAAAGTAGCATGTTGCTTTTCCGTAGTCTCTTCAGGTAGACACTGTTCGAGCCCTCCAGTAACGTATAATCAGAATCTATTGTCACAGCTTAAAACACATACTGGATCGGCAATCCTAACGAACACACAATACAGTGGACTCTCGTTACAACGGTAGCAATTGTTCCAACAGATGTTGCTATTATATGAATTAACTGTTGTAAAGAGTCCTCAAACGCAACAGAATGATTTGTAGACCTTAGTTTATACTTATTTCCTCACGCTACAATGTACAGATACGTCAGAAAGATTGCCTTTGGAAACAAAGAACACACGACGGATTAGAAAATGGGAGTCCATCACGAAAACATGCCTATATAATTTTGACCCCCTTAAACCCCACTTTTATATAGTAAAACTGGGGTTTACAGGGGTATACATTATTTTTCTTATTTCCGCTCAAAACATAGATTGTGGGCACTCGTTAGAACCGCCTCGTCGAGGCGGTTCTATCGAATATCCACAATTTATGTTTTAAGCAGAAACATGAAAAATATCAGAATTTTTAATCTGAAAATTTTCATTTTTTTGGTTGTAAAATTTTCAATATATTTGAATAGGCGTGTTTTCGTAATGCGGTTTTATGAGACTGTTCATAAGCAGTAATGAAGTTTGTAACACTACTTACGCCCTCTAGCGTATACTTGAGCAGAACTTCATTTTCAAATATCATATGTTTTTGATATTGTTAATAATACCTGTATTTAACAGTTCAAACAAATATCCAAAACATATGCTCATCACGAAAACATGCCTATATAATTTTGACCCCCTTAAACCCCACTTTTATATAGTAAAACTGGGGTTTAGAGGGGTATACATTATTTTTCTTATTTCTGCTCAAAAACATAGATTGTGGGTACTCGTTAGAACCGCCTCGCCGAGTACCCACAATCTATGTTTTTGAGCAGAAATATGAAAAATAGCAGAGTTTTTTATCTGAAATATTTCAGTTTTTGGAGGTGAAATTTTCTATATATTTGAATAGGCGTGTTTTCGTAATGTTCTTGAAGAATTAAGTACAATATTACTACACAAGTGTCGGCAAAGAGAGGACTGGCATAATCTATACTATAAAATTACTCACAATGGTCTGAAATAAAAGGTAAGTGAAAAGTCCAGGGAGTGCCACAATCACAAACCGCAGCCCTTCCCAGACCCCAAGAGGAAGAGGAAACCGACAAATCCAAACAAGCACAAATCGAACAAACGTACGAAAAAGTACTAAGATTATCTCTCTCTTCCCCAAGCGAGGTAATCGCAATACTAAAAGACTGAAAAATACAAGAACAAAATGACACACGGAAAGACATACAACAAATCGCCTCGTAGAATAAACCACAAAGCAACAAAGAGTAAGACCAACACCGGGACCACCGCCTTAGAACGGTCAATAGAGCATACCACCGGGGGGTTTAAAGCACTTTTACAGCTAGCTAACTTCACCCTGGGTCCCGATGTTACTCTAAATACAGAAACACAAAAAAATTCGGTTCGCATAAAGGCTCCCAACTCAGTCAATGCATCAAAGCGAAAACAAAAATCAAATTAATTACTATAATAAACAAAGACAAGTACTCATGGCTAATCCTACTGTATGCCAGAGTAAATGAAAACCAATAGTTGAACCACGGCGGGCCAAGCCAAAGGCATATCGTCAAGCCCCAACCCACTGGTTAAAGTTTTACGAAGAGACCGTCATTGAGTCAGAGGCCCGAACCGCCGTCGTGCAATTAAAGAGTGAAGCATAGCCATCAACAATGATTGGGTCGACAACTAGGCATGCTGTCTGTCGCATAATATCCAGGCTATAGCCAATATTTTTATAACGGTTAATAAGTTTTCTGAATTGCTCCGAAAAGTTAGATTTACCTATAATTTTTCTAAATCTGTACACTAAGTCACCGTAAAATACTGGTTCCGATATACCTTGTTGAACTCTGCGGCAATATAATAAGATAAATATACTTACATGTAAGTCCGGCTTTCGGAGCAAATCTAATACCAGAAACCAGTACACTTTGGCCCAGGTCATACAAAATGCAAATTGGTTCTACTGACTCTTCTGTTAAAGAGAACACAAACATGTGACAAACTATTCGAATCCAGAACCATATGTACAACACAGTTGAACGTCTTGTATACTGTCTGCTTTATTATCAGTGGAAACATCGTGCGTCTTATATTGACTCTTAGCTATAATAATATAAATTGCTCCACCCTTCACTAAAAAATGGCATTCAACATTTTGTTGCTAGTTAATACTAGTTCTCGTTTGCTACCTCAATAGAAACCCTGAATTTGTAATGCATAGCTTTCTGATTAAGAACGATTAATTAGTAATGATATTTTTATATACTATAACATATTCATTATTCCAAAGAAGTCTTACACTCATCCCAAGACAAATGTTTACAATGTGCCAGTCCTAGTCAGTCAGTCAGTTTTCACGCTTCACGAACCGGAACCGAGGGCCGGGTGGGGAGGGGGTGGGGGCAAATGACCTGAGCAACATCTACAGGTCTTTGTTAACCATTAGGAACCAGTCTAGTGGTAAGCAAAGCAAATCCCGTGACATTACGAGGTCAAAGTCTGGTTATAGTTCTCAATGGAAACTCAGCAAGCCTCGTGATTCCAAACAGTTTCCTTTGAAACGGACTTTTCAGTCTGCATTTTACAACTATAAGCATTTCTTATAATCTCATGGTTTTTCGTACAAAACTATCTTTCAATTCGTCGTTGATCGATTTTGTCGCACCATGGCCGACTTAGGAGTACAAGTTTTCGTCCGTCAATTCGTCCGGACACTTAATGTCTTGACATGCTTTAAAATTATAGATAACGTAAACAAAGGTTCTAATTTAAAAAAAAAAAAGTCCTTCGTATGGTTTGTCCCTATTGATTTGGGTATATATTAATGTCACTTTCTACGACACCAATAGATGACATTTTCATATTTATTAGCAGAGAAAGTTTCATGCTCAGCTATTTTTAGCAATAACGAATGTGCAATTGTGAGTAATTTGAGATTTATTAGCAGGAAAACAATAGTGCTCATCGAAGTTGAGCATGAATAAAGTTTTATTTGCAATTGTATCGATTCCTGATCATTGCCTTCTTTTCTGTCGAGGCCTGAACTTGATGAACTGTTTCATTTATATACTCAAAACCAAAAGTAACTTGTCTTTTTTGATAAATGAGTAAATTTTATATCTACTTCGATTTGGTTGTAAGCAATTAGTTCAATTGTTTTCCACGGTTAGTCTCAACAGAATTCAAGAGAAATCATTCGTGCAAGTGATTCTAGTCTCGAGTTACTGCATTTTCATAAAATAAAAGAAACAACATTATTTTCACATTTTCTCACATTTTCTTACGACGTCATAAGCAGAACATGATTTTTAACACAAAATCTGAAAGACCATTTTTTATCGATAAACTTCCCTGTAAAACTTATTTTTTCTGTTCCATCTGACTAATTAATGGCAATTACTCAAAATTGTTTCACATTGAAATTATCTTCCTTGCAATTAAAACAACAGTAAACTTTACTCGCTCCTTAAAGGAATACCTTTGATATTTTTGTTTTAAGCGGCGATTTGTTTGCACCTCTACAGAGAGTGTATGACCAGAAAAAAATGTCATCTTTAACAGCTGCCCATTTTGCTTTCTGTTTTACTAGTTGTGATTAAGAGTGACATTGGGACCCAGGGTGAAGTCGACTAGATATAAACGTGCTTTAACACCCCCCTACACCCCCCTACCCCCCCCCCCCCCACCCCCCGTAGGTTTATTCTACTGACCGTTCTAAAGCGGTGGTCCCGGTGTTAGTTTTACTCTTTGTTGTTTTGTGGTTTATTCTACCTTGTGTTATTTTGTTCTTTGTTCTCTTCAGTCCTTTTAGCATTGCAATTACTTCGCTTGGGGAAAAGATAGATAATCTTGGTGCTTTTCGATTTGCGCTTGTTTGGTTTTGTCTGTTTCTTCTTCCTCTTGGTGTTTGGGAAGGGTTGTGGTTTGTGATTGTGGCACTCCCTGGACTTTTCTATTACCTTTTTTCATCATGCGAAAAGAAAAGTGCATGACAATTTCCTGTAGAATGTCCATTACAAAACATTGTTTATTTTGATCAAACGACCTTCTCGATAAAATCGACGCGATCTGAAGTAGTGCAATAGAAGATGCAGATTTTTTTTTGTTGTTAATTTAAGAACAATTTTCAGTACATGTCTAAGCGAATAGAGCGTTTTTGCCTGAAATAAACTCGTATCTAAGGTACAGTGGCCTTCCAAGAATTAATATCTTAACGTTTGATTTGACCCCTTCTGTTTTGAGAGACCCTTTTGATATCTGTATGACAAAAAGGGTTCAACGATTGTGTATCATGTTCTTTAACATCATTAATTCAATCTTTAAATTTAACTCAGCAAAAGTCAGTAAAGCGTATAAATATAAGCTGTAAAGTTACTTTTGGCATTAATTATAAATTAAACGGAATGCATTTGTTATTCTCAATACGAGGGTCATTCAATACATAGTGACACTTACTAAATATCTCAAAAAGTATAGTGCTAATCACGCTGAAACTTTGCATACTAACATATTTATCTAAGTCTGATTTAAATGTTTACTTATTATGACGCCATGCTGTATGACGTCATTATAACGTGACGTCAAATGACGTCATTCAAAGTGCAATGGTCGCGTCCACGTCGCAGTTTCAGCACAGCAACATAAAAATTGAAGTTCAACGAAAAAAGAGCACGATAAAATTTTTTAAGCGTAACGGGAAGCATGCGAGACAAGCGGTTTTTCGTATAAAACAGTAACCAGATTGGTAAATGAATTTATATCTAGACGAGAGACCGTAAAAGATCACCGTGCAGGCAGAACTGCAAGTGTAACGTTGAACAGCGAATTAGTAAGGGAACGTTTAAAAAGTGATAGAAGACTAACATGTGAAGGAATGACTCGGAGATACGTTAGGGTATGTTTAGAATGAAGAAGGTTTCCGCCCGTTGGCTACCCCATCGCTTGACGTCCGATCAGGCTGAACGTCGTTTGGAAGCAGCTATCGATTAACTTTCACGGTTCCATACGGAGGATGAAAACTTTCTATCTAAGGTTGTTGCTATTTATGAAACGGGGGCGTGAGGCAATATGAGCCAGAGCTTAAGAGACAATCTGTGGAGTGGCATACCCAAGCTCACAACGGTCTGCAAAGTTTCACGAGTACAGTCAAAATTGAAGATGCTTATGAGCTTTGCGTACGATATTCAGGGCATTCTCACTACCCATAAAGTTCCTGCTGGTAAAACGGTCATTGATGAATACTACATGTAGTATATTCAAAAGTACTTCCGACCAGCTATTCGAAAGAAGCGACCTGAGCTTTGGCAGAGGGATCGATCCTTTTACATTACTAAACTACGCCGCACAAAACGGATGGGATGACGTCACTAATCTACTCGTATAATTGGGAAATATTGAACTATTCTTCCTATTCTCCGGACAAAAGTCTATGTAACTACGACATTTTCCCCCAAGCTAAAACATGAGAAGAATTCGTGATAGTAATTAAGAGGACCTTAAAGCCGCCGTAGCCACGCAAATTCGGGTGTATGAGCAAGTTTGATTAGCAATGGGTATAGAAGACCTGCAGAAACGATTGACGTCGGTCATGAAACACAAGGAATATTATTTCGAGGTATTTTAACATGGAAAACAGATTTAATGACGCTTTCTGTAAGTTATTTAGCAAGTGTCGCTATATACTGGGTGACCTCTAATGTTTAGCAGTTCATGTAATAGAACTGTAACATGTCTAGTGTTGAGTTACCCGTTTAATTGGCCGGGTCCCAGCCGGCACATAACGTACATGTATATATAATGTCGTATAAACGCGAGGTCAACCTGTCGTTGATGCGGCGTTCCCACTGGAACAGCTCCAAAATGGAGCTATCGGATCTGTTTGCTGTGACATAAACCTGACAGATATCGAGGACGGAGCCGTCATCACTCTAAAGTCCATCACATACTGGAGTAATTAACGAAAACAGCAAATTTATCAACCGTAAAGCGATGAAGCTGTGGACTTGATGTCAAATTGACGTCACTGAAAAAAGAAATTACCAGTAGTAAAAAAAGGTAAGAGAAAAGTCCAGGGAGTGCCATAATCACAAACCGCAGCCCTTCCCAGACCCCAAGAGGAAGAGGAAACCGACAAATCCAAACAAGTACAAACCGAACAAACGTACGAAAAATACTAAGATTATCTCTCTCTTCCCCAAGCGAGGTAATCGCAATACTAAAAGGACTGAAAAACACAAGAACAAAATGGCACAAGGAAAGACATAAAAAAATTGGCTCGTAGAATAAACCACAAAGCAACAAAGAGTAAGACTAACACCGGGACCACCGCCTTAGAACGGTCAGTAGAGCAAACCACCGGGGGGGGTTTAAAGCACTTTTACAGCTAGCTAACTTCACCCTGGGTCCCGATGCTACTCTTAATACAGGCACACATAAAAATTCGGTTCGCATAAAGCCTCCCAACTCAGTCAATGCATCAAAGCGAAAACAGAAATCAAATTAATCACTATAATAAACAAAGACGAGTACTCATGGCTAATTCTACTGTATGCCAGAGTAAATCGGAAGTCCCTATCAGAGACAACAGACATTCGGCACTATTCTTTGAATTCTGATTTGGTAAGGAAGCGTTATTTAACAGAGATCGGACCCACCACATCGCAATTAAAGAGATATGGTCAATGCTTTTTAAAAATGTATCTGAAATAAAAGGTTTTGATGAAGAATGAATTACATGCACTATCCATAAAATTATCGTGTTTTAATGACTTTAAAATTGCTCTGTGGGCGTCGTTAGTTTGAATATTTAATGGTTTTTTATTGAATCGTTGCTTAAGGGCGTCGGTATTGTGAATATGTAATGATTGTGTATTGAATCGTTGGTCCTTAACTAAATATGCAAAACATCTACGCTCTTAAGAATAGTTTTAATGTCTTTTAACACCATTGCCTTTTTCCGACTGTAAGCAAATTTGCACAAAACATATGAATTGTCAAGATCTTTGATATCGAATGATTCACCATCAATATTTGTTTAATGTTAAGAGAAGAAAGGTAAGTTATCAGTTTTAAACGGTCTATAGAAAAGTTTGTTGTTCTCCATACAATACCCATATTGTCAAGTGTGTGAGATGAGTGTCAGTTTTGAACGATGTAGACTTGTTATTTACCCGCATCTAGGGCCGTTTCACAATTTTCCGTAGGTTGTCCAAGCGCCCAAAACCAATAATTCCGACGCTGCCCTCCTGAAACAAAGCAACACCTTTCCTGTATTTCATCATGGTTTACTATATCGTTCAGAAAGGGAAACACTATCCTGAATAACGTATCAAATTCATCATAGAAATCACTTCATGAGGAACTGTTTATATTAAAAGCCAGTACATTTACATCAAACGATTGCGTGATAACCTGTTACATACTTTTAATATTAAAAGGCCGAGACTCAACGTTTGGTGCATGCCAGAAATATGATAACTATTCATTTACGTTTACAAAGACGTTTTAAAAAGGGATACAATGCTATCAAAATACCTGAATCAAACATCGTATACCACATGCAAATGCTCAATTCATAAGAGAAAATATACAAAAATTTAGATGATTTCGATGAAATATGTAAGAGGAATTGGGGATATTTGCAAAAGGGTGCTTCTCTAAAATGACAGAATTTGCTCCTTCAGGAGAGCAAATTAAGGAGAGCAAATTCTTTTTCTTTTGCAGTAAAATCCTTGTCAAAAGGGATTGACATATCTTTGAGGATCTCATTATAAATCATCTAAAAGAGTGTATGTTCTTGAATCTCTTTGTAAGTCCAAAACAACCACATTTCTGCCATAAATAGCTGAAACAAAAATCCAAATGCACATGCTGATTTTAATATAATAACAAGGGAACCTGCAAATTTTTAAAATATTATTACAAGATATGCAGCCGTTATTCCAGACACAAGCTTCGCAGATAGAAACCCTAGGTCAAAAATGACCGTAACCCTTTTGATAAAGACCAGATAAAAATACATGCACGCGTTCATATCAAATCAAGAAATTCTGCAATATCCAACAAAAGATTCAGACGGTGTTGTGAACACAATAGTTACAAATAAGATTTCTAAGTAGCAATTCTCCGTTAAGAAAGGTCAAGTAAAAATCCAAAGCAATTTTCATGTCAATCAGGAACATGCACAATTTTACAAAAAAAAAAAAAAAAAAAAAAAAAAAAAGTCGACAAAATTTAAGGTGTAGTAGGAGTTGTGGCCGAGAACTTTGCAAATGGACGTTCTACGTCAAAATATGCAATTACTCTATTTAAACTTTTGATCAAATTAAAAAATGATACGAGAATATCCATAATATATTTTTTGTTATATGTCTCATGTAAAGACTCAGTCAAACAGCGTCTGGTATTTTCTATGCTTTGCTTTCATTTCGAGGGTTGAGCGCAAGACTATAGTAACTCAAACATATTTTTGAAACCCTTGTTTAGGGGCAACTTGGACCCCTTTGTAAACAATGCAAATTTAGGTGCCATTGCTCATACGAGCAATGGCACCTAAATTTTCATTGTTTACAGAAAGAAATGTTGTAATCTTCATAACGCCTTCATGGTGAGGAGATTAGGTTTGGGGAAAAACAACCATCTGACTTACGCCAGTCTTGCGCTCAACCCTCGATTTGTACTTCTAAGGACTCTCCTCTCTAGATTAACTGAGCCAGCGCAAAACCTACAATAATACCTGTGTGATCAGCAAAGACTCAGCTCAGCAAGTACATCTACCCTGTATAGTAAAGGTTCTCGTTTACCACTTGTTAGCCTGGAGGCTGTAGAGGGCACATACATTCAGTGAAAACTCTGATCAGACTGCTTGGATGCGTAGGCTGATCTGAGTCTTCGTTAGTCACACAAGTTTTGTGGCAGTTTTTGTCGTGCTCTGGCTCGTTTAATTTAGTCCTTACGCGGCCCGAACTTATTTTTTCTTCATTTAAGGGAGAGGATTTAAGCAATAAAACTAGTATTACCCCAATAATTGCTTTGTTCTGCTTACTGTCCAAAGGAGGTGTATTGTTTGTCATGGTTTGTTTGCTTATTCTCTTGGTGTCTTTGGTAGGCTACGATATGTGATTGTGGCTTTTCCTGAACATCTTCTATACTATGTTTCTGTTACAGTCTCGTTATTGCGTGTTTTTGTTCTTAATTTGTGTACTGCAAATGTACACTACTGTGTTGTCATTGTTTGTTACTTATCCCTTCTTTTTGCAGTTTTTCGAGAGGGCTGTGCTCTAAGACCCTTCCTGGCTCCGGGGTTATTTAACTTTGTTCATGCTCAAATCAGCTGAGCATGAAATTTGTCCTGCTAATAAATCTCAAAAAAACTTACCATTGTAATTTTTATTCTTGATAAAGAAGGCTGAGCGTCAAACTTTTTCTGCTACTGAATATAAAATGCCAATTGTTGTTGGCATTTTCATATTTATTAGCAGTGGAAATTTCATGCTCAGCTGAGTTGAGCACGTAAACAGTTTTATAATTCCTAGGCCTGGGTAATTGCATTTATATGTGTTTTTTTAAGGAAACTGGAGACAGGTTTGTTTTCCACCATGGTTAAAAGAGAGAGAGTGCTTTTGAATTGTTGTTTGCTTTCATGCTAACCAAGCCCATTCTAAAACCGAGATTAAGATCAAAGAAGTAGTTGCGGTCATGGTACCTAAGCCGTAATCCAAACTCATAAATCCATAAACGAATGACGAATCAGAATGTTCAGACCAACAGACATGGACCCCGTAATAAAGGGTGTAATCAGGCGTCCGCGGATAGTAAGCATTACGTGGTAAGCAAGCTTCGCCCACCATGCCCATAGGCCTGGACGAAGGAAATATCGGTAGAAGCGTATATCCGGGATTTGGGAAGTCTACTTATGGCGCGTCACTGGCAAAAACATCAGAAACAATTCTGGGAACTGCCACATTGTAGGGATTGACCAGATCATGATGTCTCCCATAGAACTTCTTAAGTGTTGCTACCAGTTTGGTTTTTTGATACCCCTTGCTCAACAACTTTGTAGTGAGCACTTTACCACGCCCATGAAGTCCTGATAATTTGAACAGGTTCTGGCATAACGGATTAACTGTGAAACGTAAACGCCGTATGGTGGTGCAGAAGAGATATTACTGCTCAGGAATGGAAAGTTAACAATGGGAAAATTGAAGTCATCCCGTTTGTCGTAAAGCCTAGTAGTAAGCTTTCCATTGTCAATGTAGAGATAACAATCCAAGTATGAGGAGGAGGCTGCAGTCTCCGTTGTTTACTTTATTTCAAGTTCACGTGGATAGATGAATTCTAAATACTCTGCAATTTTTGTGTTTTTCAGAGACAATACATCATCTATATATCTGTAGGTGAAATTGAATTGTTGTGCTAGGTGTTTCTTGCCTGCTTGGAGGAGACTTTGTACAAACTCCGCCTCATACGAGTATAAAAACAAGTAAAACAAAAACAAGAATATCCAAAAAGAGAGCGTGTGTCGTAACTAATAACCACGCCACTAACTCCCTCTTTCCAAAGTGAAGTGATCACGAAGCCAGATAAAACACAGCAACAAGCCACAACTCAGGACAGAATAAACACTGCGCTGTGAAAGGTCACAAATACTGCATATATAAAATGCATAATGTATATGTAGTAATTACCTTCTTTCTGCAAGTACAGTTGTGACACGTCTGAAAAGAAAATGTTACCCTATATGTATTAATCTAAACAAAATACATGATCCGACACAACACAGATCGCTAAATTAACATACATTTGTACTATAATAAATGAATACATACCCACAACGCCAGAGACAGTAAACCTTCAATGACTCGATCACCGATGGCTCGTTTACCGTGGCTGATTCAAAATCGATTTTGAATTTCTAGGAAATTCTTCCGAAAGCTCAAGAAAGCAAATTAAAAGTACGTTTTATAGATTTTTTTTTTATTTTACCATGACTATGTCTGCTGCGTGAACCCATTAGATTTACCTCACTGATGCGATTCTAATGCAAACACTTAATATACCATTATATTATAGATATCTAAAGGTCATTCCTAAATAATCATAATTTTTTTTCTGTCTTTGCGTTATGGTTAACCCTCAGTTGCTCTATCAACACATGTCTAGGACTAATTTCAAAGCTCCCAAAGATGTTCGAACCATTGACGTTCGACTGGAACAAATATAGAAATTACCAGAAAATGCCACAATAAAGCAAAGAGCATTCCAAAGGCATTGGACAAATACACTAGGCCTAAGCATTTCCTACAATATTGCAAGTGCACCTAGAGAGACAAAGATCAGCTTGATCATCGCAGTGTGATCAAAGTTATCGCAGTGCACTGTGGGTATCCAGTGATCCAAAGCGTCCTAAGGCAGAGAGTGAAGACTAATCAGACTTCTTGGATGCGCATTGTGATCTGACATTTTGCTAGGTTCGCATCCACTTGTAACATATTTCTAAATTTATTGATTCGGCTTACACATTTAGCCAAGTCTGTGACTTTAATCCTCGGAAAACTAGACATTATCTCTACTGAGCTATCTGATTTTGATATCATAGACTTTTCGGAGACATGGCTCCATCAGACGTCAGATTTATATATACCAGACTTTAAACCTCCTGAACGTAAGGGCAGAGCACGGGACCGCCATGGCGGTGTTATGATATATGTTAAAGATTCTGTATTTTACAAAAGAAGACACGACTTGGAACCACATAGCGTAGAATGCATATGGATAGAGATCCAACTAAAACACACACGAATTTTATTTTGTCTCCTCTATCGCCCTCCAAATTCGGACATGGCATACTTTTCTAGCATCGAAGATTCCATATCACTTGCACTGGATACACATATAAACAACATCATCGTCACAGGTGACTTCAACCTTGACATGCTTAGCCATCAGACAGTCCGTAAGGTATCTGAACTCTGTGAATGATTCTCTCTCTACCAGACTATTAAGGAACCAACCCACTATAATGAAAACTCATCCTCCCTCATAGACATAATTCTTACTAGCGACAAAAGTAACCTTATTTATAGTGGTGTGACAGAACCGTTTCTCCACCAGGACATACGTTACCATTGTCCTGTCTATGGTATCCAAGTATTCTAAGGCTACAAGAAAATCCTTTACACGCCGCATTTGGTGTTTCGATAGAGGCGATTATGACCAGTTAAGGACCAAATTTTCTGGTTCCCACTGGGACTCACTATCAGATCCAGATGTTAATATCCGTGCCAGTAACATCACGAACCACCTGAGTTCTTTAACAGCAGAATGTATACCAAACAAATCAATAAGAATAAGACCCTCTGATCCACCTTGGATAAGTACTGCTATTATCAAAAGGCGAGGCAAACTGATACACCCTGTGCGCCAAATTCAAGATACTTAGGAACAAGCTAACTGAATCCATCCGCCGATCTAAACAACATTTCCTAGATCAGTTTTCAAACAAATTATAAACTAAACCTCTATCCTCTAAAGGCTGGTGGTCCACCCTAAAAGCTTTTATATCCCCCTTGACGAAATCTGTTCCGACGTTGGAAAAGGATGATCTGTCTGATGCCCTTTACTCTCACGATCTGTTCCTGCACGACATTTTTTAAAATATTTTTTTCTCCTCATCTTATGCTCCAATTAAGGTATGTATCTGTTTTTGTCCTGTCCTGCATGCATATCATGGTTATTATTATTAATGTTGTTAAATCCATTTGCAAGTGATAAGCTTAAACGTAATAATAGTATATGAAATTGTAGGATTGCTCTGGAAATGTATGATATATGTTCAATATATTTTAACATGTTTACAGACAGATAACAATCACGGAATTTAGTTTCCGACCTGCCACGATTGTGCATTCTATCGGTATCTAATCTTCCATTTGGGAAAGGAACTCTATAAGCACTAAGCTTCCGTTCCAATTCAATAAAGTATTACTATATGTACATACATTTTGTCATATAGAAATAAATATGTTTAAACTAATCCTCGGAAAAATAACAATCTTCAAAGTTTGACCTTAGAAACACCAATGATGATGATGAGTTCAGGTTTAACGACGCATTAACCCATGAGGGTAATTTGAGTCAAAATGGTGTACTACCTTATATATTAATATATATATATATATATTATAATGATGTCATATATGCATAAAATGTAAAACTAGAACGAAATTAAAAAAAAAATAATAATAATTATATTTTGTTAAAAATATTTATATGTTTTTGAGTCCTTTGAGTGTTTTCAGACCGACGTTATATTTTGCTACCAAGGCACTGTGCCTGCGATAAAATTTCGAAAACGCCTTGCGAAGTTTAAAATAACGATAGCTCTGCCTAAGAAGTTTGGCAGAAAGGGCTTTATTACGACAGTTAAAGTCACTAGGATTGAAGAAACTCTGTCGAATCTAATAAGTTGAGATATGTATACCTCATATGAGGTACGCATGGGGACATCGCCATCCACAGAAGGGAAATTGACTATATCAAAATCAAAATCGTCCCGTTTATCATAAATTTTGATGGAAACTGTTCCATAGCACTAATCAGCACTGACATCACAGAGTAGGACAAACAAAACCATTTACATATATGGTCACTATAAATTCTTTCTTTGTAATGCTTTTTCAATGACCATCACTGTTACACATCAGTAGTTCAGTCACTAGCAACCTTGTGATTGCCACAGTGTAAACGTTTATTTGTCCTACTATTGTATAAAAAAAAACGTCAAAAAGGTTGCCTTTGGAAACAAAGAACACACTACAGATTAGAAAATCGGAGTCTCGGTTTTATTGAGACTCTTCATAAGCAGTAATGAAGTTTGCAACACTGCTTAGGCCCTCTAGCGTATACATGAGCAGAACTTCATTTTCAAATATACCACAATGGGCCCAATGATCCCAAAGGAAATGAAATATAATCTGCACTATGGTAAAGTACGGGGAGACGTTATACCGCCGCCACACGGCACTAATACCAGCTGTATGTCATTAATCGTTTTATAGCCATTTTATATACTAGGTCAAAAAAGTTCCTATACCTGAAATTTAGTTCCATATTTTTCATACTTCGAATTACACCAAATTTCAAAGTATGAAAATAATTAATCCTTTGTTATACGCTGATTATTTCATGTAAGAATTGTTCAGTTTGATTTAAAAAATATTATCATCACCGTCACGTTTTGTCACTCTGGGGCATGTTAACCAAAATCACAAAATGTCAATAATTTGTATGGCCTCCGTTATCGTCTCGCACTGCCAAACAACGACGCCGCATGGAGTTAATCAATGTTCTAATCTGCTGCTTAGGGATTCGGTTCCATTCCTCCACCAGAAAATTACGCAGATCACCAAGGGTCTGTGGCTGACGTTGTCTAACGCGTCGATCAAGCGCGTCCCATAAATGCTCTATGGGGGACAAGTCAGGTGAACGTGCAGGCCACGGCAGCAAGTCAATGTTCTGTTGCTGAAGGAAGTCAACTGAGACACGTACTGTATGACATATGGCATTGTTCTGTTAAAGATTGTGACGTTCCTATTGACGTTAAAGTATGGAACCACCACAGGGGCCAGGATCTCATCTCGGTAACGTTGTCCTGTAAGGTTCCCATTGACGATGATGAGCTGCGTACGGCTGTTGAATGATATACCGCCCCATACCATGACACTTCCACCACCAAAGTGATCGACCTCACGTACGCAGGCGTCGGAAAAGCGTTCTTTTCGACGTCAGTAGACCCAGGAAACCCGATCTATCCTCTGAAGGCAAAACCGCGACTCATCAGTGAACAAGATGGAGTTCCATTGGTGTCTGGTCCAACGTTGACGCTGACGTACCCAACTCATACGTTCGCGTCGATGACGTTGCGTTAGCACCTGGCCATGGTAGGGACACATGCATTTGATGCCACGTTTAGCGAGTCGGTTCCTCACTGTCTGTGCACTGATTCTGTTGTTCGTCCGACCAAGAATTACGGCAGCGGTTGCAACGGCGGTTTGGAACCGGTTACGTAGGTGTGAGTTCCAAATATGTCGATCCTGTCTAGCCGTTGTAACGCGAGGATGACCAGACCGTCGAAGATTGATTACAGTCCCATACAATCTGTAACGAGTAAGAAGTCTAGTGATCGTATCACGTGTCACAACATAGCGCGGCGATGTCATATTGACGTAAACCGGCCTCCACTATCCCAACTGCTCGTAAAATAGAAGGAAAGGCAATGATCAGGAATCGATACAATTATCCCACACCTCCCATCAGAGACATCAAAGGGAAAGAAACACAAACACAAAATAACTAGACCCTAATAGAAACATCACTAGCAGAAAGCCAGACGGACAGTTACTTTCCCACAAAGTGACCAAATGGCTATCCAAAACAAAAAGATGTAAGCGACATACACATTCAAAGACGAACTATAACAAAATAAACCATGACAGAAGAACCGCCTTGGAACGGTCAGTGAAAAGTATTTTACTTGGGGGTGGGGGGGTGGGGGGAGGGGAGGAGGTAAATCGATTTTACGTGGCCACAATCCTCGCCCTTACTTCTGCCGCGGTTTAGACACATAATTTGTTCAGTCCACATGAAGGATTCAAAACTCATCAGTGCTACATCTCCGAGAACACAAAACAATCAACTAATTACAGAGATGAAACAAAGGTGAGGACTCGACAACATGAAACAACTGAAATGCTAGAGCAAAAGAAAACCAACAGTTAGACTCCGGTGGGCCCGACCAAAGATAGAGCATCACGTACTAACCAACATTACCCAAAATTAAATTTCAAGTAATCCTTTACGCTGGAACCATCACAGAATCTGAGGCCGAACCCGCCAGCGAGCAATAAAAGAGGGAAGCAAAGTTATTAACTGTGATTGGGTTAACAACCATGCATGCAGTCTCTCGTATAACATTTATGATGTACGCAATCTTTTTATATCGAAGAATGATTTTACGAAATTGGGTACTGAAGTCATTGCAAGTATATATTTTTCTGAATTTATATACTACGTCACCATAAAATTCGGGTTCCGATAGGCCTTGTTGCAGAAGAGATTTTAGACTAACATTGAATTTTGAAACTAAATCGGAATGACGTCTATAAAACTTAGAAAAGACTTAACGAAGTTTATGATACCGATAACCCTGATTAAGAAGTTTAGCAGTTAGCAATTTATTACGAGTGTTAAAGTCAGTTACATGACTAGACACTCTGGCAAATCGAATTAATTGTGAAATATAAACACCATAGGATGCCGCACGAGGAACATCACCATCCAAGAAAGGAAAATTTACAATCTCAAAATCAAAATCATCGCGTTTATCATAAATTTTACAGGAAACAAACCCATCTACAACAGATAAATGTAAATCCAAAAACGCAGCTTCGGTATCAGAAGAATTAGCTTTATTTAACTGAAGTTCTGGGGAGTAAATTTGACTGATTAAACCATCGAAGTAGGTATTGTCAATATTCCATAAATCATCCAAATATCTTGAAGTCGAGCTAAAAGCTTCAATGATTTCAGATTGGTTTTCAACGGACATCATGAAGTCTCTTTCATAACAAAACAAGAACAAATCAGCCACAAGGGATTCGCAATTCGTACCCATCGGAATACCCACAATTTGTCTAAATAACTTAGTACCAAATCTTATATAAATATTGTCAAGTAGACAGGTGAGAGCTGCACAGTTTCTGACATGTCCATAAAGTGTAATTTTTATGCACTTCAGAAGTGAAAAAAAACAACAACATTTTTTACATTACATGCAAGGTAGAGGGATCTTCTCACGAAATGTCTATTCACTTAAATCATTAAGTTTTTTCATTTATAAGATTATGAGAGAGTGTAGTGTAAAGCGTGGAGAAATCATAAGTAGAGAGACTGAAATCACGAAATTGTCTCGATTTCAATTTATTTAAAACCTCATTCGAATTTTTTATAGACCAAAGTAGAATTCTCCCTGATCTTACGGAAACTTTGTCACAATATTTAATTACATGTTTTTGGATGGCCGTAAGACATGAAGTTAATAATTTAGAAAGTTCAGTGGTGGTACAGGAGCTTGAATTTGCAATAAACCGTGCTTTTGTAAGGTCTTTTATGAAGTTTAGGTAACCAAAATAACGTAGGAATCTTGTCCTGCCCTTCAGTAACACATATAGCAACTTGGTGGCTGAATAACAGATACGGTCATTAACTACAGACCTCTCTTCAGCCAAAGGCTGTAGTTCGTAGGCCTTAGAACTACTAAGCTCTTGCTGAAGAGTGTTAACATAGTGGGGCCGTCAAAAAACGACAACATTGTTAACGGCCTTGTCTGCCGGAGCCAAAACATACTTCTTATAAAATTCTTGAATACCTAGTTTAAGGTGACGTAAAGATGTCTTCAGTTTAGGAGGTAATAAGTTAGTATTTTGAGAATAGAAAGAAATGCGTTTGTTCAATAGTTTCAAAGTGATAAGTTTCCATTCTTTTAGGGCTTTATGCTCAACATACTCTCGCTTACACCATCGATTACCGAATTCATTCAAGACAGCAGCGATTTCTTCCCTGCATTTATTGAAATCAATATTAGAAGGAAATTGGTATTTCGCTGATTTTGGGAAGTCTCGCCATGTTACCGTTTAAAAACCATGAATTGTAAGGTGTTATCCCTAAGACTTTCAATAGGAATAATTTTTATACTCGTATGTATACCATATGTACGAGCGTACCCGTGCACAGATTGCACGTGGAAAAACAAAAACGATGCGTATACCTTTACGGTTGGTTGAAACATTCAATATTGGTTTCATGGCGAAGGCTGGGCGTCTGCCGCTCAAGATACAGACATCATTTAAAATATGTGGGCTTTCCTGGGATAACTGTGCAACCCGAAAGTTGATATAGTTACTTTTTTGACCCAGTATATATGTGTTGATGAGGACTAGTAGATATACATAGATTCAAATCCAAAAAAAGGTGCCTCGGTGTCGGAAGAGTTGGCTTTATTCAATTGGAGTTCAGTAGGATATATGCGGTCTGTCAAAGTAAATATTGTCAATATTTAATAAATCATCTAGGTATCTTGAGATGGCATTGAAAGCCTCAGTAATGTCAGCCTGATTTAACCGTGAGAGAGACTTCATGAAATCTCTTTCATAACAAAAACGAAACAAACCTGCAACGAGAGGAGCATAAATTGCAGGATGGAGATACAATGTAGGTGTAAGATGTGTCATTCATAAGACAAATATCGTTTCTGGTTATAAAGTCTTCAATAATATTACCTTTGGGATTATTATCTTTACATCCCCAAAGGATATTGTGACCATTAAAGTCACCAACTATTACTACAATATAATGGAATAATATGGAAACTAAATTGCAAGGTATCTTCATGCGGACAACGAAGACTCTGATCAGACAGCGCGGATGCGCAAACTTGTGAGAGTCTTCGTTGGGCGCACATGTCAGATGTTACGTTTTCCCACCTCAAATATTACACTGGAACAATTACTTGACATCCACATACAGTAAAACTTCAATGACTGAAACACCAATGGCTCGTTTGCCGTTACTGATTCGATCTCATTTTTGAGTATCTAGAAAATTCGTCCGACAGCATAAGAAAACAAAATATCTACGGGTATTTTAGGGGCATTTTCTTGTTTTATCAAGAAATGTTTGTTGAGTTAGAATGGACAATTCCAATGAGTATATGCATTATAACATTATTTATAGAAGCTCAAAAGATCTCTAAATTACCCACATGTGTTCGTGACTTGGCGCTATGATTAGCCTTGACCTACCCATGCCTAGAAAAATTCATATGGTCCTAAAGATGCTCGAGCCATTGAAGTTTGACTTTACGTATTTTTTTTATTTCTTAAACCAATCAAATAATGATTTCATATTTTCATTCAAACCAAATTGCATAAGGTTACCGATGGTAGGTTTCAAACTTCATCTATCCCTACCAGTGCCTTATATATAGTTACAGAAATACTCTTTAATAGTTGCAGTAGGTAAGGTACTCACAATAACATTTTGCCAAACATTTCTGATATCAAATTTAGTTTACATTAACACAACATAATTTCTGATATTAAATATATATTACATAAACATAATATACACAACTTAACATTCCTGATATCAAATATGTTTTGCATAAATACAACTTACCATTTCTGATATCAAATACATTTCACATAAACTCTGATACCAATCATATTTTACATAAACACAATTTCTCGTTTAAGATTTCGAAAAGGTTTTATATCAACAAATACCAATTCTGATATCAAATTTATTTCAACTGAACACGACCTATGATTTCTGATCTCAAATATATTTTACATAAACGCAGCCTATCATATCTGATATCAAACTAATTTCACATAAACAAAACATCATTTCCAACGTTTCGGCCGATATTTGTGTTTAAATGATATAAATTTATTAAGTGCTTATGTAAAAAAAATGGTAAGTGTTTATGTAAAGTAAATTTATTAATAAAAATGTGTAAGAAATATGTCGGATATCATCATTAAAATTGCTGAAAAACTGATAAACCGATGGAACACTGCAAATCAGACAGCCAGACGAATGAACGGATATTGGACGATCATTTACATGGACACCTTACGAACGTTCGAGCTACCGTTTTCTTATTCATCTCCAGTAAATAGTGTAATTGTAAATGTAGAGACAATTTTGTTTGTGTTTAGATTTTACGGCCAAGTCAACCAAATGGGGTCCTGTCGAGTGCGGTCAATTTACCTA
Source organism: Anodontia alba (assembly GCA_964016985.1). NCBI lineage: Eukaryota > Metazoa > Mollusca > Bivalvia > Lucinida > Lucinidae > Anodontia > Anodontia alba. The sequence continues at coordinate 17,023,691 of OZ024831.1, read as the reverse complement.
GCCACACTTTTACTGGGCAGGCATAGTCAACTTAGCGGTTAACCAGTATTGTGCGCATTATTTCTCCAGAAACTGACAACTCCCTTCTTGAATCAGCGAAAGGGAAAGAATGACCGTAGAAAACATTTAATGATCAATCCACGAAAGAATGTTGCCGACACGGCGGGGTCGAACCACGGAGGCCGGCTAGCTGTAGAGACAATATGTTAACATATTACAATACCTTTTGGAATAACTGCCCAGTATCTGGTCAAAACAAAATTGACGGTATCAATGGTAGATACGGTTTTCCATTCTTCGACAACAACTGTCATTGACGAATTAGTATTAAGCATTCCGTCAGTATCCAAACGTTCCTAATGGAAACAAAAGGACAAAAAAAAAAAAGAATGATTATCTAAATTATGGATTATGATTCGTGCCTACAGCCTATAGATAACACATCACGATACATACCTATAGAATTTCGACCCCCTTAAACCCCACTTTTATGTAGTAAAACTGAGTTTACAGTGGTATACATTACATTTCTTATTTCTGCTCAGAAACATAAATTGTGGGTACTCGTAAGAACCGCCTTGGCAAGGCAGTTCTAACGACTACCCATAACCTTTGTTTTGAGCAGAAATATGAAAAAGATATTAGATTTATTTATCTGAAAAAACTTTTAGTTTTAGGTGATGAAAGTTTCAATATATTTGAATAGGTGTATTTTCGTAATGCTTTTAATGGTCCGTTATCCAGTGTTATCGAAATTATTGTGTATTCGCCATACGATAGTGTCGGGGTATTATCATTTCCCGTTCGAGTGTACGTCAGCCCTTCCGACAGCGTTTGGTTTCCGCTCTTTGGCTTTAAAAGTCTTTGATGGATTTTAATCACCTTTTGCATATACGAGTACATTTATATCGAAGTTGAGTGGTTTGATATTTTCTACGGGCTAAAACCGTTTTAGCGAGTTGTGGCCCTTTGTTTACCGACAAGAAAATGGTTTCTACCTAATATCAAGAGCATAAAGATATTAATGGACTTGGTCGACACTTCATATATCAAATGATATTGATTTAATCTTGCTTCGGTTTTTTCCGTCAATTTTCAACAGCGCTAATCTCCCTAGTTACTAATATTTTTATAGGATTTAAGTAATCCATTTTGCGGAAGAAATAGTTTTCTCTGGTTTATTTAACAAACGGTATTTGTAGATTGGAGGTAAAATGTATTTCTTTATTACGCAACCAAACAGATCCTTCTTCACCCCATCTTTTGTTACTGCGTAGTGGCGGGGTATTATGCTGTGCAGGCGATGATTTTATTGTCAGACGCATGGTTCTATGTTATCTCGGTTTTATATGTGAAAATAACCATAACATGCTGTTCGCTCACGTAAACGCTTGAACAATGGGAACTTCGGCCAAAAAAACAAAACATGTGGCCACGTACGCGCACTGAAAGACTGATTCGACCATAAGTCCGATGAGCCGTTTTCTCGCAACGCGGCTCATAAATATAAAGCCCACAACCACAAAGTTCAGCCGTCCTGTGATACCATAATACCAATTAAAATGCCACATTTACAACAAAAAAAAAAAAAAAAAAAAAAAAAAAAAAAAAAAAAGACCGATATACGAACAAATGAGAACTACAAGAATCGAATATTCTTGAAAAGCCCACCGGAGATCTAAATGTTCCGAGGCGAACATATGTTCTGTCTCCGCAGGGATCCTTTACTTGACCATTGATACATCCTATCAAAATTCATATTATAACGCACACTTTATACTATGATATTACAAAGCAGAGGGATCAACAGCAATCTGTAGTAAGACAACAGCAAAATGACACGATGGACAACGATGGGCCCGACCACAAAGAAACCCAATTAAATACTTAACATGAAAAATCGTCATTTACTCTGAAACTTATAAGTAAAGATATCAAGGAAGTGCCACAAACGAAGTACAGCTTTCCGAAGCACTAAAAGAAGGACAAATGAAGAACAATTAAAAACAGAACAAATGACACATAGTAAAACACAGGCGCACAAACAAAGAAAACTGCAAATAAAGAACCGGCCTTGGAAGTGTCAGAAGGACAACTACTGGAGGCCTAAACCAGTTTGAAACCCGACGAAAATTTCGTGCAATTTTAAAGAAAGCAAAATTATCAACTAAAGTTTGTTATTTGCCTCGGTACATTCTTTTTGTAACGAGCAAAAATTTGTGTAATATTCCGAAGAATCAAAATAACTGACAATCTTTCTCATTTTATTAACTAAGTCACAACCAACGTCTGGTTGAGGTAGACTTGGGGCAGTGTGTTGGTGCAATTCAATACTACAATTAGACAAATACTTCAGAATGATGTCATTAAAACCCAGAAAAAGTTTAAAGAATTTATGATCCCGGTACCCGATTTAAGGTTTAGTATTTGGAAAAAATAATTTAATTATTAACCCATTGACGACTGGAGACCCCTAAACGGGTAACTGGCAAACAATGCAGACCCAGATCTGACGCGACAGAACGCGGCGTCTGACCATGGTCTCCACTGTTTGCAAATAGTGCAACCATTTTTCTCTAAGAATATTTACATCATATAGCCTTATATACCTACAAAATCGAAACTAGGCTCTTTCAATATACAGTGTGGGAGAGTTTAGTTAGCATTTAATGGGTTAAAGTCATTGATTTTCTAATATACTAGAATCTGCTCAATGATCAAAAGCAAAAATAAAGCAAAACCTTCAACTGATATACATGTACGAATGGAGGTTGGGGAGGGGGATGCGCTTAAACGACTTTTGGTTACTTCTTAAGCCCCGTTTATATGCATTAAGTTTACCCCTAGGGGTATATTTAGCCCTAGGGGTAAATATTTGCCCCACCTTGTTAAATACTCCTATGGGTAAACGGTTGCGTTTATATGTGTTTTAGGAAGAAGAGGCAAATAATAGTTTTCTTTTTATTTAAAAGCCTATCTATACTAGCGACATTGTTTCTTTAACCTTTACCACTCTCTGAGAATATTTAGCAGACGACAAATTGATGGTAGTTTTCTTATTTTCCCAGAGATCTGGATTTGACATTTCATGCAAATCGTCTCTATTGGAGACAATCTGCAGAAGATATCAAATCCTCTATCCTGGCAAAAAATAATAAACATATTTCAAAATATCGTCTGCTGAACATTTTACCCAGGTGCTTAGTGTTAATCTGTATTATCAAAAATAATTATTTGAGAAAGCTTCAGAGGCAGTTTGCTGCAATAAGTAGGGAAAGAAAGTTTTGGTGAAAGAAAAAGTATTATTTTGTGGTCAGTAATATAATGTTCCCCTTTTTATTGCTGTATTCCAAAATGTTTTGTTAATATTCTCCAGGAGCAAGACAGTATAGCCCCGCTAAAGTTTGGGCAGGATATATAATATTCTGCTGTAAACAAAGCAATTATGCCTCTATACTGTACATGCACCGATAGGGATGGTTGGGTGAGGCGAAGGTGTCTTGTAGCTTTTGTCACCGGGGCGCCCAACTGATATTGGCTTACAGTTCGGCAAGGCCTACTGTCCTTGCAGTAGGTAAGGGTAGAGGGGGAATGCTGTTATTTCTTCTGTTCCTTCACTTTCATTCATTCCCCTGTTTCTTCCCTATCCCTGTCTTTCATCTTCTCTACTTTCTCTTCTATCTCTTTTCTCCCTTTCTCTGGAAGATGACACAAAATGAGCCACAAGGGTTGACGTGTCGTTAAATTCATCACGATCAATGTACATGTAGTGCACATGTACATAGATACTCGTATGTTCATCAGTCTCCGGGCTGACCCCATAATCATTTGAGGCGCTCCAAATAGAAACTGACCTTATGATATATGCGAACAGGGTACACCCAGGTCAGCTTGTGCATCTGCAGTGTCTATGCAAACAATGTAGACCCTGATTATGCCCAGATGCATGTATGCAGGTCACATATGTAATAAAGTCAGTTTCTATTTGGTGTAACATATTTATATTTTTTTCACTCATTAGCTATGTGTTCCAGAAGTGAAACAAACATTAACCAACCGAACTAAATGGTAATAATCAAGAAAAGTGATAACAATATTACATAAGAAATTAATTATTTGACATCGCTTTTTATAATTGAGGTCTTAAGACTGTATGAAAATGTTGAATGTTAATTGACATAGGACCTGAAACTGGGACTAACAGGGAACTCAATTCTGGTGACAAGCCCATAGACCTGCACAGTCTGCTCAGGGTATTTCCTGTTTACAGATGAGATTCTACATATAAACTAATTGTTCATCGGTAATGACTGTCCATGATCATTGCAATCCACTTGCAGTGCTAGAATTTTTAGCGTTTGAAGATGGCTGTACTCTGATCTGGTACCATTATTTTTATATCTGACATTTTTGTAGCCTAGTAAGTTTTGTTTAGTCATTAACCTTTACCACTCTCTTGCTCTCTGGGCAAAATTAACACATGCCAAATTGGAAATATTTCCCTGTTTTTTGTTGTTGTTTTTTTTATTTTATTTTTTTTTTTCAGAAAATAAGGGATGACACCATTTTCATGAAATGTCAAAACCTATTTTCTGGGTATAATAAGAGAATATTTCAAGTTGTTGTCTGCTAAAAATTTTACCCTCCACGATAAGCGTTAAAAAATGGGAATTAGTTTTCGTCATCAAATTGGTTAAAAATAGCTACTGCGAAAACTTTCCTGATGACATTAACTTTTAATTATAGATCAGCACAAGAGTGTGCTACTTGATCAACACCATATAAATCATATTTGCCTTGAATCAGTATCCTAACTGCTAGCATAATAGTATTCTTGTCAAAACACTCACTTCTGACCACAACTTGCAAACATAAATTTATGACAGAGAAGGTACAAGTATATCAGATATCAAGTAAATAAACAAATAAAGTCTATGAAAAATGAACATTGTATACATGTATTTTGAGGTATTCCAAACATATTTACACAATTTACAGTGGCGATAGCGTTTTTCTTGTCCACGGAAACGCATGCGAAACGCTTATTAACGATTTGGAAACGCAGCGTTTGGACCACGCTTAAACGATCGTTTGCGGTTTTAGCCAATCAGATCATCGTTTCTGAAACGTTTCAAGCGTTTCGATTATTAGCCAATCAAATTAGCGTTCGGAAAACGCTGTCATGGAAACCCTGTCTGGTTGCAAACGTTTTATCGTTTGCATCTTCAATCAAAACCCCGCGGACGCAAGTTATTTAAGATCTTTTTTTTTTTTTTTTTTTTTTTTTCAGTTTTACTTAATTATAATAACTATTCAAGTCAAGGTTTTGCAGTTGTAACATTTCACTATATTACCGTATACGGGAGTTCCCCTTTCAAGATTGCGTTTTCGTAATATTTTGCCTCAGTTAGACAATTCTAATAAATATCAATAACAAAATTATTTTAGTGGGGAAATGAAGACTCATATTAATTATCATCAAATACTCTATGCTACATGAATCTGGAGTAATTAATGTGTATAATATCATGATATTTTCCAATTTCATTTACATTTTTTATTTATTTATTATACTATTTCCTTTTGTTCTCAATTTAATCTTTTGATCTTTCAAATGTAACATAATATTATCTAGCCTATGTATTGCTTAAGGAGGATGAGATATAGGAAATGCTCATTCCATGTACTGTTTATTGGAAATTTAATGACATGCAGGTGCACCTCCAAGTCTTTTTTCGGCTTATTTCTGATTGGATGAGAAAAAACTCATCTAGTATTAACGGATTTATTGCTTGTTTATTTGTAATTTAGACAACACCAGACATAATGGAAGTCATATTATTCTTCATTTATATTTGGATAGAAATTTCATTAGTGTATCTTTGTTAATTTCTTTAATTTGGGATGAAATTTCAAAGTACCTTTTTTGTGAAAAAAAAAACCAATTTATTAATTTCCAGAAAAAATTTAATTCATAATTTATATAATATCCAAAGATATTCTTTTTCTTTCTTTCTTTTTTTTCTTTCTTTCTTTCTTTCTTATCCATAATCAAACACGTATTGAGATTTTGATGCATAAATCAAGTTGACAGTGGCTAGGGATTATATTTATCACACTGTGTGGATTGCTCAGGTTTCAGCTATAAATATGATTGATTTTAAGCTTTCATTGTCATTCATGTAAATAATAATAAAAATAATAATAACAATAAAGTATGATAAGCAGGTATCCATTTTTTTTGGACTTCAATATATCTGAATAATTTCGTTTGTAACATTACCTTCAGTAGCATTTGTTTTATTTGCCCCATTTTAAAACTTTTTATATCTACATATATGTTGTCGTTTACACATATGTGTCCTAAATGGTTTCTTCAATATCTCATTTATTAGCATTTTTCAAACGAAAATTTGTGATAGTTTAAAATGTCGTCTGCTGAAAATATTACCCAGAGTGCTAAGTGTTGAAAAAAAATTGACTGAAAAGGATCATTTTGCATTGCATTTTGACATTCCAAATGTGTTAAAAAAAATATACTTACTTCTTAATATTTTCAGTGTTCTATTTGTACTTTTTGTTTTAATAATCCTGTGAAGTCCTATTATGGTATCTGATATGACATGTCATTCACCTGATAAGACGTGCCAATCATTTGATAATACCTGTCATTCATCTCATTTCAGACTATCCTAAATCTACTGGCCGGTGAAATCCATAGCTGAAACGCTTTGCAGTCCACAGAAAAAAAAATCAAAGCAAAGCTCAAATATTCCTATGATGATTTTAAATTATTTTGTTCAATTTTAATTTTTCACTGTAAAAAATGAAAAATAACCTTGACGCCATGTGAGTCACTGGAATAAACAAAGATTGAAAGAAGTTAACAACATATTAAAAGATTTGGGACATACACAACGCATTTGTTTTTTTTTTTTTGTGTGTGTGTATGTGTGTGTGTGTGTGTGTGTGTGTGTGTGTGTGTGTGTGTGTGTGTGTGTGTGTGTGTGACGATGTGATAATCCACAAGCGTGTTAGTATAAACTGATTTAACACATTTTGAGTAGATCATCCACATCCCGAAATATTTTATGCTGGATGTTGGGAAGTTTGGCCACCATATGATAAATATAGGGCATCCGCGCATTCTGATCTGGTTCGTTTCTGCTCATCTGTACAATGTCTTATTCGATACGATTTGCCAATAGTTTGGCACATCATCTTCTAACATTTAACTTATTGTAGACTGAATGAACTCACCCACACTATATATTGGAAGATTCTAATTTCGATTTTAGGTATGCCAGGCTATATTATTTAATTATTCAGAGAAACACATGGTTGAACTAATTGCCAACAGTGGAGACCCTGATCAGACGCCGCGTTCTGCGGCGTCTGATCTGGGTCTCCACTGTTTGCCAATTACCGTTTTAAGGGTTTCCGGACTAAAATGGGTTAAATACAGCGTGCTTTAAATGCGAAATTCTAAATTAGTCTAATATTTAAGTATACCTTGCAGTATGCAAACTCCATGCATTTTGATCTGATTCGTTGCAGTTCGTCTGTACATTGTTTGTTTTTTGTTTTTTTTTTCATTCCATATGATCTGCTGTTACTCCAGCGCATCGTCTTCTAACATTTAAGTATAGCTTGCAGTATGCAAAATTCTAGATTAGAATGTGCATCCGCGCATTCTGATCTGGGTAATTGCTACTCGTCCACACATTTGTTGCATTTGGTGGATCTGTTAATCCAGCACGTCGTCTTCTAATATTTAAATATTGCTAAATATAGCGTGCTAAAGGGTTAACAGCTTTGCATTATCATACCAAAAATGTTTTCATAGTGGAAATATACACTTTCACGAAAGCCCTCCAGCAAGTTATTCGCCGACTGACCACATAATTGGTCCGATGTGCACAGTGCATCGTATTTGAAAAATAATGGTCCAAACAAGTAAAAACGAACCTTTTTACATTTTATAAATCTGATCAGTCTGTGTATAAGTTGGATACTGTGCAATTCATGTATCACAGTATTTTATACTATTAATAACTAATCAGTGAACTGAGTGGACACCATTATGCACTAGACTGCGTCACGCACTCTGATCTGAGTAATACATATGCTCAGAGGGTATTTTTCACTTGGTAAAGATCTAATGAAAGGATTAATATTGACATGGACCCAATATACACTATTAGGTCCGAGATATTGATGATACTTAATTCTAGCAATATATTTCAATAATGCAGGTCATCTGTTCCAGCACTATTTGTCTAAACGTCAGTGCACATTTCATTTCTTTTTTAAAAAATTGAAAATTGCTCAAAACAATAATAGCAATTCACAGGTTTGACGTAGTTCAGTTTGGTGCAGAACGAAAATCTTTGATCTTGATCACGCTGCGAAGGTGATCTGGTTGAATATATATTTGATCCCCTTCGAAAAGAAATGAGAAACGACCTTATAGTATTTGAGACCACCTTAGACCAAGATAAACCGGCATTTCCGCGCATTCTGATCTTCTGAATCTACACATATCGCCAACAAAATGTAGTATGTCAACGATTCGTTCTCCAGTTGAACCTTTATCACTCTCTAGGCTAACTCAGCAGATGATAAATTCATGAATTGTTTTCTTATTTTCTCCCATAAAACAAGTTTTGACATTTCACGCAAATTACTGATCTCGACTGAAGACAATTTGAATAGGAAGTCATATCCTGTGGAGATAATATGTATGAAATGCCAAAACCTTTTTCAAGGTAACAGAAGAAAAATACTTCAAAATGTCATCTACTGAAAATTTTATACAGTGTACTTATAAGCCTTAAAATATTTATCTGTCAAAACAAGTTGATTGTGGTGTGAAAATAATATTGGGTTTCACTAAATATAATAATTCTTTTGAAAATAGAAAAATATCTCAATTAAACAATAAAATATGTTTTAGCAAAAAAGTAAAAAAAAAAAACAACAAAAGTACAGAAAATGACAAAAAGAAAAAAAAAACAGCAAAAAACGTAGATAAATATTATCTATTTGTAAAAAAAACGTGGTTTTAATATGATTCAATAAATCAAAGAAAAAAAAACAAACAAAAAAACAACAACTTCAAAATGTCATCTGCTTAAAATTTTATACCGAGCATACGCGCTCAAACATTTAATTGTCAAAAGAAAATGATTATTATGATTGTAGTGTGAAATATTAGGCTTCACAAAATATAATAATCAATCACGTTAATTCTTTTGAAAATACGAAATTATCTCAATTATAATTGTTTTATAAAAAAAAAAGAGAGAGAGAGAGAGAAAGAAAATACAATAAAATAAATACAATTTTTATACGTAAACTCATATTACTTTAGTTGTAAAGACATGATTTAATACGGTCCAACAGGTATTTATTATTCGATTGGTCTATACATACAAACGGTGCCAAACGGTCAAATGATTGGCCGAAACGGAAAACAGCGTTTCCGATAAGGCCAGATGATTGGCCGAAACGGTGAAAAGCGTTTCGATAAACGTTCGTAGCTCTTCAGTGCGCATGTGCAAATTTAGCGTTTGCATGAAACGCTTTGCTCTGTAATTTGATTGGCCGAAACGATATGAAACGCTAGAAACGTTGTCGAAACGCAAACGTTATACAACGATTTCAAAACGCACCCCAAACGCGTAAACGGACAAGAAAAACGCTATCGTCTCTGTACCCCTACGGGTAATTTAAAAATTGTGTTTACATGACGTAATTTACCCCTAGGGATAAAATACCCCTAGGGGCAAATTGCCCCTACTCTTGAACAGGGGTATTTTACCCACGTGGGTAAACTTTGCCCCTAGGGGCAAATGCGTTTACATGACGAGTTTACCCCTAGGGGTATATTTGCCCCTAGGTGTAAATTTGCCTCTAGGGGCAAACTTAAGCATATAAACGGGACAAAAGATGCTTTAAATGTTGTTGAAACAGTCGAAGTGTTATTTTTTTTTCCGAATCCTTAAAGTTGCAACCTGACTATAGCATTGTTGCTTTGGTGCTTAAGAGCCCAGTCAGTTGAAGCGTGTGCGAGCGTTCGTAAGTGTACGTATATTATTAAAGAAACAGTATGTATACATGTACCGATGGATAAAACTTGTTCTCAGTTTATTGCAGAGCAATTGTTTTAATATTTGCTAACGGAGACATCTTCTTTAACACACTTAGCTGATTTGCAGAAGTGTAGAGGGTCTATTCAGATTGCAGGTTTTTGCAGGACAAGGCAAGCTGTCATTTCCAGTTGTTGTGGTCACATCGGATATGCTTGGTTCATCACGACTAGAAACACTAAAAAGTGTTAGTAAAGATGCGACTGCAGACTGGCGTTTTTAATCAATATTTTGTTCATTTCTTAACACTAGACACTTCGAAATAAGCCACACTAGCTGCTAAAACTGAGTATACCTAATGCTTGGGCTTTATCTGGCTGATAGGTTCTAAGCTTTAAGCCAAGTAACGAATGTTGCGTCAGTGTTTGAAATATAATTATTGCATAAAAAGCAGTGTCGCACGTTATTAACAGCCGTGCATTAACTGGTGAAAAGCCGTGTATTAAGAAGGCAATCCACGCGCTGTTAATGCACGGCTACGCAACTTTCAATATGATCGTACCGGGGCCACATATTTGCTGCCGTTACGAAATGTGTACTGCCCGGCCCTTGATCGAGCATAGTCCGTGGAAATTGCATTCGCGAGACATCGGTGAAACGGCGAAACAAAATAGTGCAAGAAATAACGCAAAATGTAGCACAGTTTTCAGTTTTATACAATAATAGCAATCGAACATGGTTTTTCAATGCATTAACATTCGCCAGGTCCCTAGGGAGGTGTTGAAAACCGAGGCCTTTCAACACCTCCCTAGCAACCTGGCGAATGTTAATGCATTGAAAAACCATCTTTGATCCCTACAGAGAAGATACCCAGAAAATGTCACAATGAAGTACAACCTCACGAGGCACCAAAAGAAGGAAATGTGTGGAAAAATTAAACAAAGACGAACTACAACATAGGAACCGCCTTGGAATGATCAGTAGACAACCTAATGGCATTGGAGGTGATGGGAGAGCTAAAACCAGATTTACTCAATCTAAGCCTCGCGCTTGACTCTGCTTAAAACCTTTAAACCCCGTAAGTCACGAGTTCCTGTATGATATATTTAGCTATTATGTTTGGTTTGTGCTTTGCTTTGGATTACTTTGGCTTGCGAGCCAACAGAAATTGTTTGATGTTTATCTTGAGCTTGGATTTCGTTTTCCAAATAATTTCTGTGTAGATGTACACAACTGTCTGACAGACTGCTACCCGCACCGTAGCTCCTGATAGGGGGTAGGGGCCATGTTCATATAATATTCTTTTCTTTTTTCTCCACAAAAACATATGAGGTCGGTATTAATTAGCGAGGCATTTTAATGAGTACCACAATATAAGTTTTTGTGGAGAAATAAGTAAACAGTTCAGCAGTTATAGGTTGAAAAGCATCTTATATGGAGGTATGGTTAAATTCTGACAACTTAAAACAGATTCTGAATAGCTTGTTGGCCAGCATGTTGGCTTTATACAACAAAAAAGAACAATATCGACGAAACTATTGTAATAGGTGTCTTATAACTCTTAAGTCAGACTGCTGTGCCACTTTCAGTCATCGAATACGACTTGAATATCTACAACCAATAATACTTCCAAATTTCTGATTTTGACTTTATGTTTGTAACTACATCGGTGTCAATCACTTAAATGATTCTGGTTGATTCTATCGGTAGTGAATATTGCATCTTAAAGCCAATCATTCGCAAACCATCCAGTGTTCTTTTATTTCTGGTATGAATATAAGTCATAACTAGAAATATGTTTTTAAAACACTATACCCCCAATTATATGCTTGTCCATATAAAATGCCAAAGTTGGAAAGGGGCAAACCATGGGAAACAATCCTTGTAGTTTCACAGAAATAGTCCATATCGATTAAGGAAACTTGTTGCAGACTTACCTGTACACATCACCAGAATCCTATGGATATGAATAGGAAAGTCGTACAAAAATTGATTAAAATACAGTTTTAGAAGAATGCGATAAAAATTATAAGTTATTTTTACCAATTTCTTTTGTCAAAAAAAAAACAACAAAAAAAACAACGAATATTTGATATAAAGAGTAAAAACAAATTAATGACTTAGTTCTTCTATTTTAATGAGAAAAGAGTGGTATGTCGTTTCTCAATTCATCCTGTATATCTTTTTGCCAAAATGCTTCTGCATCTACATTTTAATTCTAATTTAAAAAAAAAATAAAATGTTACTTATCATTAGTATTCTTTATAAGTCATGACCAGAAAGAAAATTTCTCGATGCATTGACTGAGTTGGGAGCCTTTATGCGAACCGAATTTTATGTATTTCTGTATTAAGAGTAGCATCGGGACCCAGGGTGAAGTAAGCTAGCTGTAAAAGTGCTTTAACCCCCCACCCACCCCCCCCCCCCCCGGTGGTTTGCTCTACCGACCGTTCTAAGGCGGTGGTCCCGGTGTTGGTCTTACTCTTTGTTGCTTTGTGGTTTATTCTACGAGGCGATTTGTTGTATGTCTTTCCGTGTGTCATTTTGTTCTTGTGTTTTTCAGTCCTTTTAGTATTGCGATTACCTCGCTTGGGGAAGAGAGAGCTAATCTTAGTGTTTTCGTACGTTTGTTCGGTTTGTGCTTGTTTAGATTATTGGTTTTCTCTTCCTCTTGGGGTCTGGGAAGGGCTGCGGTTTGTGATTGTGGCACTCCCTGGACTTTACTCTTACCTTTTTTGCAATGATATATACCATTCTGTGATAAATTTCTTCCATTTTGATTTGAAAATGAGGAAGTCAGCGTTTCGGCACTCGAATATTCTATCGTGAAAATGGCTAAATAGAAGTAAAAAGATTGCCTTTGGAAACAAAGAACACATTACAGATAGAAAATTGGAGTCCCGGTTTAATTAAGACTCTTCATAAGCAGTAATGAAGTTTGCAACACTGGCTATGCCCTCTGAATTATACATGAGCAGAACTCCGTTTTCAAAGATACCATAACAAGCCCAGTGATCCAACAGGTCCACGAGCACGGTCCACTAGCACCTGCAGGATGAGATAATGGTATGAATTCATTTGAGCATAATGTTACATATTATTTATTTTAATTGATTGATTGTGATTCATTTATTTATCTATCTACTAGATTTTTTTTATTATTTATTTCTCAAGTAGCTGCGTGATGATATATACCTTAACGCTGTAAAACTTATTATGCAGATAAATGAATGAATGAATGAATGAATGAATGGAAGGCCGGATGGACGGACGGACGAACGAACGAATTAAATTATACTTTTCTACAATTCTTGTTAAATCGTAGTATTATGACTTAACTATAAAATAAGGCTGACTGATTGAGAGACAGACAGACGGACGGATAGAATGAATGATTGAATGAATGAATAAATGAATGCAAGAAGAAAAATAAGTTACTTGCGAACATTGCATTTGGATTTACCGTCAATACATCAAATGGCTGATCACAATACCTCAAAAAGTTACTATTGACTATCATTATGTACGATTTAAATAAAAAGGAATTTAAGATATCAATATTCAGAATGAAGGCTGCAATCATTACAAACAGTTTTTATAGCAATCAATTTGTGTAGACCTTCGCTCGTTTGTCTCAGAGAGCCGAAATTCGTTTGCTGTGCCCGGAAGACGGACATCAGATGAAGGACATCGTTTATTCGCCCATTAATAGACAACTTCTCTCCTAAACAATCTGTTGACTGAAAGTTGCAGACATGTCTCATTCAAAAATCTTAAAACCTAGAAAATCAGTCGACTTTTAAAGACTGAATGATAGTGAGGATCTATATTGATAATCATTAAAGAACAACTGATTTTTAGAAAGTTAAAACATGATTAATGGGCTTTTGCAGTGACTTTCGATGGTATTTGCTATAACTGACCGTCACTAGATGGCAGATGTCGTACAGGTAAGATAATCCGATATTAGTGCAAAGCGATTCAAAGGGGAATAACTTACTTTTCGCAAAAGGCTTAACGTACAGGTAATTTTTAATACTTACCTAACGAATATAGTTCCAGTTTCTCCTGAAAAAATCTTATCCAAATTGTTTTAATTTAATCAGGTGATCTATTTATCGTCCCCAATAAGTCATCAAGTTTCAAAGCCCTACCTCAAATTGTTTTCAAGATATCTTGCTCACACAATTTCACAAGACTTACAATGCATGAGTCGAAAAAAAGGGCCTAACTCCAGAAATATGTCTGACGGACAAAATAAAACATACAGGTTTGCATGTTTTCCATCCTTATTCCATATAGAAAATTTCAAGACCCTATCTATAACCGTTTTGACTGTATGTTTAGCGTAACAAAAGGACGGACAGTCCAATGACCCAAAAACAATATGCCTCTCCAATTCCTTTGAACTTGGGAGCATAATTATAGTTTCTGTATTTTTGCACTAGTTTGAAGGTTAAAACAGGATGAAAACAAAGAACGGAAAGAATGATATTAGAATCAGAATAGTTCTTCGAAAATATCTGGGAATTGTCGAAAAATACAAAAAGTTACGATTATATCACGGGACTTCCGAGCTGCGATTTATTGGTATACCGGTAAAATCGTACAACATCAAAAACACTTATTTGTTGAGTCAACATGATAACCGCTAAGGAAAGGAAATGCAGCAAACCTGCAATTATATTTCGTTTTAATGATTTAGCCAAAATTCGACATAGTTACAATCATCTATATAAAGTGTTTTATCACATCTGTAACCTATGTAACCTAAGTGCTGTTAAAAAACTCCCATTTTTATGTATTTGTCACATGGCTATTACGTGTCTGTTACGCATGTGTAACGGAAGTCTTGAAATGCCTATATGCTCAAATAATTGGCGACCGCATTAGATGAATCTAGGTCAAATGAAGTTTATTTTTCGGTATTGCTTTTATAGATATTGTTCTTCAAGATAGTTTAACAAATAAATAATAAGCCGAATTTCACATGCCTTATGATTACAATCGTAGTTGTATAAATATATTTTATTGTAAATTCAATAATGCAGTTGGGTTGGGCAATACGTACTCACAACATTATTCACGGCCTTTCCCATACTAAATGAACATCAACATTTTAAATAAATCACTTGATGATAACTACGAAGACAAATATCAACACACATCAAACAATTCATAAAACAATGCAAACGATAATCTTAACAGACAGAGACAGAGACAGCAGAGAAAGACAGACAAGGAGAGAGACAGAGACATAGATAGATAGAGAGAGAGAGATACATAGAGATATCGCCATTGTTTAAGTCCGGAGAATTGCACACTTATTTATTTGACAATGTTAGTGTTAAATCTTTTCGAATATTTGGCATACTGTCGAACAGCCTTAAACAAAGAAATAGTTTCTTCCTCTGAGAAGTTTGAAATACCAAATAAAAGTGTCTCTAAATTTAGCGGATGGAGATTTCTAGTCGGACAGCCTTAAACAAAGAAATATTTTCTTCCTCGGAGAAGTTTGGATCACCAAATACAAGTGTCTCTTAATTTAGCGGATGGAGGTTTCTAGTTGTTTGAAAAATTATACCTTTGGTTTGCGTAACTACCGCAAAACGAAATGGTCAACATCTTCAATTCCGTTTTTACAAAGATATGATAATTCATCTGTGATTCGCGAATAAAACATTGTTTAAGTTGTTACAGCTATTTCTGATTCTCGCGTGCAATACTGTAAGGTACCTGTCCCCTGTAAACTCATAAGAAGGTACTATGTCAGTATATGATGTATTCTTGATGTGACTTCTGCTCATGTATACGCTAGAGTGCGTAAGCAGTGTTGCAAACTTCATTACTGCTTATGAAGAGTCTCAGTAAAACCGAGACACCCATTTTCTTATCTATAATGTGTTCTTTGTTTCCGAGGGTAACCTTTTCAGCGTTTATTAAAACCTTTAACCGTATCAACAGTTCTTGAGCTCTCTTCCAGAGAATTCCATAATGCTACGATCTTAGCAAAACAATATAATCAATATAACTGTACTCTACCTCTTGAAAGATTAACACGCCTGGTAAAACTTTCAGCAGGCGACTTTTCTAAAATATTTGTTTTCTAATTTTAAAAGAACCAGCGCACGACAAAACCTACAATAAGACCAGCATGAGCAGCAAAGACTCCGATCAGCCTGTACACAGTATCCACACAGTATCGCAAGGGTTCTCGTTCATCCCTCTTTGCATAGCCTGGAAGTTGTAGAAGGCACATATATTCAGCGAAAACTGATCAGACTGCGCGGATGCACATGCTGATCTGAGTCTTTGATGGTCGCACAAGTCTTGTGGTAGGTTACTCGTGCGCTGGCTCATTTGGTTTAGTCACTACGCTGCCAGTCAACATATATGTGCTCAGTGAAGACTCTGATCCGACTGTGCAGACTGAGCCTTTGCTGGTCGCACAAGACTTATTGTAGGCTTTGTCTTGCGCTAGGTAAAAGCGGATCATCAATGTGTCGTCTTCTGAATTAACCCAGAGAGTGGTAAAGTTAAAAAAACAACATACATTGAGCTCCACTGCTAATTCTTCAATGCTGGCCGGTGACAGTACCATAAATGGAAATCGCAAGTCTTTCTGTAGGGTCTGTGTGTCGGTGACATTACGTTTGAAACAAATCCATTCCCTTCCTCCTTTCTTACCGATATACACAAACTCGGGAAGAGTACTTTTACGAAAACGTTCAAAACCTGCAATCAAAATAACGACAGTTACGATGTTATTGCTGACTACTACATAAATATATACACAACCTGATTTAACCAATTAGGAAGATAATTTGATTTTGCCCTAATATATTACTGGATTAAGCACACACACACACACACACACACACACACACACACACACACACACACACATATATATATATATATATATATATATATATATATATATATATATTAGTCCGATGTCCAATAAACACTGTATTTAATTTGCTTCTACCGCGGTTTCACTGATTTACTGACTTTCAAGAAGACATATTGAATAAACTAGCGACCAACGTCAAGTCATAAGTAACGTTTCCGCTTGACGTTAATAACGTTTCCGGTAACTGAATATTTTAATTGATATTCAGTATGCATCTATATACCTGCTTGGGTATATGTGAACATACATTGTATTTATGTAGTCCACTTATAGAAACTGGTGAACAGCAAGTTTGCAATCTTAACATATTACAACCATTATCTAGGCATACAAAATATGCATTGTATTTATGTAACAATGTTATTGAATACCCTGATGGCATCAAACTCATTTTTTTACTAGCCCAGTTTAGCTTTAGTTTTAAACTTTTTATGCAGTGTTTTTCCTTAGTCCGTCGTAAAGTTTTTCTTTGTAAGTACATCTTATAAAATGGGAAGATACAGTATTAAGGATTTAAGTTGCTTGCATATTCGTCGATGTGCCCACTAACTCGCAGCATTCTGGCATGGTGGTCTCTAATCTGTTGATTATGGATAGTAACTCGCTTACGAAAATTTCTTGTTTCCCCAATGTACTCCTCCCCGCAGGCCCTGCATTTCGTCGCGTAGATAACGTTTTTGACTACACATATTATATCTTCATGCACTTTGAAGTTCATTTCACAATTCGATTTGAATGAATTTCTTCTAGAAAATGAATACAGAGGCCGCAATTTGGTCTAGTGCATTTTCTTACTTCGCATGTATCGTTTGACGCAAACTTCGCTTTAGTAAGTAACTTATTTAAGATTATATGGTTAACGTTAAGTCCTTATAATTTTGTAATTTTTCAAAATCGTTCGCATTTTTTCAACTTCTGTAGATTTGGCATTTTGTCAAAAATTACCCTGAACATTTCGGAGTCTCTAGGATTATACGTCGATACATTTTGGACCATCTTTTCTTTACCCTTTGCTGTGACCGTGCGAAGTACGTTCTTGTCTAGCGACAGTGCCTTTTTTGTAAATTATGTATAATTATTTATGCAGAATAGTTCTTTTTCATTAAAATTGATTTAAGTTCTTGCATATGTCTCTGTAAAACTTGTTCTCCTTGTTTATCTTGGTATGTCTATGGTGACATGAGTAAAATAGTAAATATTACTTACTGTCTTTGTCTTTGTAGTAGATGTCTGGCTCCATTTTTTTAGTCTCGGTTTTTCAGTGAACATCATGGAATGTTTGTTCAGTATTACTAAATTGTAGTGTTAATTTCATACCTATGTGTAATGGTTCAAAATATTTTAAAATGTTTCTAAATCACTTACTAGTTATCACCATGTGATGAAGCAATCATCGAGGAATTGTTTCCAAATTGTAATAAAATATTTTCCAAACTCGTCTCCGAAAACTTCTGCGACATTTTCAAAACGCGTTACCTCTAGATACCTAATAGTTACTGTAGCATAAACAGGCGCAAATTGTGTACCCGTTACCTTTTTGTTTGGTTGCCATGGCAACATTAGATTTAGAATAGAATAGAATATTTTATTGGAAACCCTGCAGTTACAGAAGGTGTTCTCCACTGACATGAAATATATAATATAAACATTAACTAGAAAAAAAAAAAAAAAAAAAAAAAAAAAAAAAAACATGAGAAAACAATCAATATATCTACTACCTTAATTGAAACACATCATGAATAAATTTACAAATAAGTTTTGTATCCACAGCACTACGGGGGTTCATTAATTCATAATATTATTTAAAACATTCATTAGTATTTGGTTTCAGAACTTGTATTTTTTAAATTCAGTTTATTAAACATTTGTATTCCGAAAATTTGTATATTTTCTACAAAATAGGAAAAAATGCTCCTCATCTTCCACCTGTTTTCACCGCACACAAATACGTTACTCAGGTGGTATTCTTGGTCTGAAGTGGCGGCAACGTTCAATTAATAAATCATAAGCACTAATTCTAATGTTTATAAGTTCTTTTGTTAACGCATTTGGGAGCCCAAAGGATAAATAGTATTGCAAACAGAAACTATTATATATATTGTTAAGTATCTATGCAGTTTATTGTCATATATTTGCCGTTTAAATAATTTTATTTCTTCATATATGTCTGAACAATACCAAACCAACGTTATACTTTGGAATTTATTAGAATGATGGTGATAAACCTTTGAAATATTTTATAGCTTATGATACCGGTATCCCTGCTAAAGAAGTTTAGCTGTTCGAATTTTATTTCCATTATTAAAGTCACTGACATCTCTAGATGGTCTAACGAAATAAAATAACCGAGAAATATATACACCACAGAATGAATGAGGAACATCGCCATCTAGACGTTAAACAAAATCAATATCTAAATCAAAGTCGTCCTGTTAGTCATGAATTTAAGTAAAATTATGTTATAAGATATTGATAGATTTAAATCCAGAAATGGTGCTTCAGTATCAGAGGAATGCAGTAAGTAATGTTTTCCGCATCAAACAGCTTATAGAAGGGTTAAGCACAACTTAAGCACAAAGAAAGGAGACTTTAAATTTATAATTTTGACCTAAAAATATATGGTGTATCTTGAATATACGTTGATTAATTCATCGGGACTTGACTGAAACGGTTGTTAATTTAAAAGATTGATGCAAAGATCAAATGTGTAACAAGTAATACACTTATACACCAGGCATATTTTCTATCAAACATAAATATGTTTTTCTAGCTACATATTTTGTACAGCGTAGGACATAAAGCTTATTAACGATTTGTGCTGTTATGATTATTATAAGTACCTCGCCACTGGGCATCAAGTCATCAAGTTTTGTAATGTAGTGCTCTATTTAACTACATATCGCTAAGACAATTGATGATGGATCATGATATAAATGAAACCAATCATGATACAATGGTTGATGGATCAAGATTCTGTATCATTGACCTGCCAAGTGTACAAAATGATTCACTTACCAGAATATTTCTTTTTAGAGTGGTGCATGTTAGTACTTGACAGAAATGTTTACAAAAAAAAAGAAAAAAAAAAAAAACAAAAAAAAAACAACAAAAAAACATGTATGCAAAACACTCCTTTCTTTGTAACACATTATCATTATGTTTGAACACTGCCCAGTAAGCATTCTTTATAAATCTACAGCGGGCCGTTATCGGCCCGTCAGCTACCCTGACGGGCCGATAACGGCCCGCTGAAGATTTATAAAGAATGCTAGCTGGGTGACGCATCCCCATGGCCTCGATGTTCATTCCACTATTCAATGAAATAAATTGGACACTCCAATAATAATACTTCTGCATTGCTGTGTCCTTAATATTTGCGAAATTAATGTTTACATTATTCAGCTACGGTTTCATCACACTATAGTACCAAGAGATCATGCGTTCGCATCGGGAAAACTCACATATATTTATCAGTGGTCTGGAAGGACCGCGCAGTTTTTGCCAAAGATTGCACATCAATCTGGCCCTCGTTTTGTCAGCAGTTTGGCTTAGCACTGGCCCGACGCAGGTCTATCCCCTGAAATTTCACTATTGGCTTCAGGACAATATATATAAGTCAACAACATCAACATCATCGTTTACATATGGCATCAGGCATCTTTGCGTTACTGCCCATTAGCGAAAATGCCTGACGTTTTTTAGTCTTTCCGGAAAATGCAGTGACTTACGAGAAGTGATCAAAAAAGTTCATAGACGATTCAAATAATGCCCAAATGGAGAAGAACATCCGCATATCGATTTATGAATGCCCTTTGGAGTTATTTCTAAGGCATCCTACGCAGACGTCACAAACGTCGACGTATAAGCAAGTTTATGACGTCACCTATATTGCGTTTTGTCAAAATATGGCAGTCGGCGTTCTCAGCGAGCAATGCATTATCATCAAATTCTACGTTAAGCTCGGAAAGCGCTTCAATGAAATTCATGGGGCTTTACAGAAAACTTACAGAGACAAGTCTTATTATATGGCAATCCAAATGCAGAATTATTGGAAAACTATAATGTGCAAACTAATACAAAACAGCAGGTAAATCAGAATAAATACTAGGTTTTGCTGTTCGTTAAACAAAGCTTTTCTCTGAAAAACGCAAAAAAGGTAAGAGAAAACTCCAGGGAGTGCCACAATCACAAACCGCAGCCCTCCCCAGACCCCAAAAGAAGAGGAAACTGACAAATCCAAACAAGCACAAACCGAACAAACGTACGAAAAGCACTAAGATTAGATCTCTCTTCCCCAAGTCGAACGTACACTTATTAGAAAAAACATGGTCTCTCAGAGAAACAGGTCGTTTTCTGAGATGATAAACCAAGTTTTTTGCTGTTGGTTTTATGTGTATTTTTTTTTTTTTTTTTTTTTTTTTTTTTTTTTTGTTATTGTTTTTATTTTTGTTTTCTCGGATAAACCTGTTTTTCTCTGATAATCCAGGTATGTCTGTATAATTTTTTCTCCACAATCTATGATAACAAGGAGAAACAATGTTTATCTGAGAGAAACTATGTTTTACAGACACAGCACATGTTTTTTTTTCTTCTGTAAAACCAGGTTTTCTCATCTAAAGGAAGGTTTTCTCCAGATATGCCAGTTTTTGTTTTCTTGCACACTACTTTTTCTGTAGCAAAAACAGGTTTATATATGATCAATTAGGTACTTCTCTTGATATCATAGGTATTTGGAGAAAACTAATATAACAAAAGAAAACCTCAGTATATCAGAGACAAACAAGGTTTTTAACAGAACAAAATGAGGTTTATATCTTGTTATACCAGTTTTTAACTAGCATATTGCGAAATACTTATGTTATATCATCTATACCTTCTTATTTCGAAAACATGGAATCTCCTATTATCTGTTACAAATATAACAAACCTATCCGTAATACTAAACTTAATTTCAATAAATTAGTTTCTGATCTTGATATTGAAACTTGTTCCCCTGATTCTTGAGATTGTAAAGATGGTAAATTTTGTTATAAACCAGTAGGTCATATTGTTACTGGTAATTTGAAGATTTTAACTGATTCGCGAATCCATTCATTTATTTCAAAAGGACCTAAATATATAGATTCCCAGCCCATATTGACTTCAATAAATGTCGGGAAACATTTGTCAGTGCTTTAAATGATTATTGTACGCGTTGGTGTAAATGAGAGCATGTTGAATCTAATCTAATGCTTTAAATAATTGGAAATTAAAGATTTTTAAGATCATTGATGAACGTGTGTTATTTTACTCTAATAACCTTGTTTGCAGTGGGTATTAAAGAGAACCAAGACAGACTTCCTACGCTATATTGGTTACCGAAACTTTATAAACGACCTTATAAAGCACGTTCCATTGCAATTTCTAGTTGTTCATGTACGACTACTATTTTGTTCAAACTGCTAACTTCATGCCTTACTGCTGTCAAAAAACATTAGATAAGATACTATGATACTGTTTACGAAAGGAACGAAATTAACTATTTTTGGTCTATTAAAAATTCCAATGAATGTCTGAATAAATTTAAATATAAAAACTTTAAGGCTTCTAAATTGTCTAAATATGATTTTTCTACACTGTGTACTACATTACCTCATCATCTTATAAAAGATAAACTTATTGATTTAATTAACCGAACGTTTATTCAAGAGAATACCCAATATTTGGCTTGCAACGAAGAATGTGCTTTTTGTTTCACTTTTGATGTATACATGAATTACAATTTATGATTTTGTCAAAAAGTCTGTGATGCCCTTGTTTATCTTTTGGATAACATTTTTATTAGATTTGGAACTGAACTTTATAGGCAATTTATTGGTATTCCGATGGAAACTAATTGTGCTTCTCTTGTTACAGATTTGTTTCTTTTTTATTATGAAAGAGATTTCATGAAGTCTTTCTGACGTGAAAATCAGGCTGACATTATTGAGGCTTTTAATTCCACTTCTAGATACCTTGATGATTTCTTAAATATTGACAATATTTACTTTGACCAATTGTGGACCGCATATACCCTACTGAACTTCAATTAGATAGCCAATTCTTCCAATACCAAAGCACCTTTTTTGGTTTTGAATATGTATATCTAATGGTACTGTTTCCACCAAAATTTATGATAAACGGGACGATTTTGATATAGTCAATTTCCCTATTCTGGATGGCGATGTGCCCCGGCGTACCTCATATGGGGTATACATATCTCAACTTATTAGAATCGCCAGAACTTCTTCAAATCTTAGTGACTTTAACTGCTGTAATAAAGCCCTTACTGCCAAACTTCTTAGGCAGAGCTATTTTTAAACTTCGTAAGGTGTTTTCGAAATTTTATCGCAGACACAGTGCCTTGGTAGAAAAATATAACGTCAGTCTGAAAACTCTTCTGCAACAAGGTATATCGGAACCAGAATTCTACGGTGACTTATTGTACAGGTTTAGAAAAATTGTAGGAAAACTTACCGTTTTGGAACAATTCAGAAAACTAATTAAACGTTATAAAAGAATTGGATATAGCTTGGATATTATGCGGCAGACTGCATGCCTAGTGGTCAACCCAATCATTGTTGATAGTTGTGCTTCACGTTTTAATAGCACGACGGCGGTTCAGGCCTTTAGACTCAATGACGGCCTCTTCCTAAAACTTTAGTGGTGGTTTACTCTACTGACCATTCTAAGGCAGTGGTCTTTTGTTACTCTTTGTTGCTTTGTGGTTTATTCTACGAGGCGATTTGTTGTATGGCTTACCTTGTGTCATTTTGTTCTTCTGTTTTTCAGTCCTTTTAGCATTGCGATTACCTCGCTTGGGGAAGAGAGAGCTAATCTTAGTGCTTTTCGTACGTTTGTTCGATTGGTGCTTGTTTGGATTTGTCGGTTTCCTCTTCCTCTTAGTGCCTGGGAAGAGCTGCGGTTTGTGACTGTGGCACTCCCTGGACTTTTCTCTTACCATTTTTTAACCAGTGCTTTTACTTAACCCGCCGTGGTTCAACTATTGGTTTTCATCTACTCTGGTATACAGTAGAATTAGCAATGAGTACTCGTATTTGTTTATCATAGTGATTAATTTCATTTTTATGTTTTCGCTTTGATGCATTGACTGAGTTGGGAGCCTTTATGCGAACCGAATTTCTGATGTATTTCTGTATTAAGAGCAGCACCGGGAACTAGGGTGAAGTTGGCTAGCCGTAAAAGTGCTTTAACCCTTCCCCCCCCCTCCCCCCGCCCCACCCGTAGTTTATTCTACTGACCGTTTTAAGTCGGTGGTCCTGGTGTTGGTCTTACTCTTTGTAGCTCTCTGTAGCTTTGTGGTTCTCGTATTGCTTTCTGTTTTTTTTTCTATATGTGTTGTGATGCTAGCATTGTGGTCACCGTCTTCGATAGCTACCCACTTTGCTTTCTGTTTTACTAGTTGTGTTGTGATGCTAATGTTGTGGTCACCTTCAACAGCTGCCCATTTTGCTTTCTGTTTTACAAGTTGTAATTAAGAGTAGCATCGGGACACATGGTGAAGTTGGCCGACTGTAAAAGTGCTTTTAATCTCCTGGTGGTTTATTCTACTGACCGTTCTAAGGCGTTGGTCCCAGTGTTAGTCTTACTTTTTGTTGCTTTGTGGTTCATTCTACGAGGCGATTTGTTTTTAAGTCTTGCCTTGTGTTATTCTGTTCTTGTGTTTTCCAGTCCTTTTAGCATTGCGATTACCTCGCTTAGGGAAGAGATAGCTAGTCTTAGTGCTTTTCGTACGTTTGTTCAATTTGCGCTTGTTTGGTTTTGTCTGTTTCCTCTTCCTCCCTGGACTTTTCTCTTACTTTTTTGCTTAGAAAAAATGTTTAATAGAGACAAACCTACGATATCTACTGCGCTCTCGACATCTTTCAGAAAGTCGTATTTGTTTGGCGCTTTACGCAGAAGAAGTAAATTTACAATTTTTTGTCATGATTTAATACAAAAAAGGGTAAGAGAAAAGTCCTGAGTGCCACAATCACAAACCGCAGCCCTTCCCAGACACCAAGAGGAAGAGGAAACAGACAAAACCAAACAAGCGCAAATCGAACAAACGTATGAGAAACACTAAGATTAGCTCTCTCCTCCCAAAGCGGGGTAAACGCAACGCTAAAAGGACTGAAAAGATACAAGAACAAAATAACACAAGGTAAGACATAAAATAAAAAGCCTCGTAGAATAAACTATAAAGCAACAAAGAGTAAGACTAACTTCGAGACCACCGCCTTAGAACGGTCAATAGAATAAACCACCGAGGGGTTTAAAGCACATTTACAGCTAACCAACTTCACCCTGGGTCCCGATGCTACTCTTAATACAGAAATACATAAAAATACACAAAACCACTTGTCGTAACTCCCTGGAAAAAAGTTCTATTCTAGTCATTGATTGTTTAAAACAAAAACTAATATTTTCTCTTTTTTTTCCATAATAGTATGAATGCAAATTGTACAGACATTTGTAGGGTAACTTGGAGGCAGATTTAAAAACATAAAAATAATTCGCCAAGGTTTTTCTTTTTTATCCAGAACAAAAAACCCTGGTTCATCAAGTCGTAAAACCTTGGTTTTCGCTTTTAAAACCAAGTGTTTCTAGTTAGAGTGCATTTGGCTTGCCATGCTATTACGACTTGCTACTTACAAGTGGATTGGCCGTTTCAGCGAAGTTTATAGACAAAGGCAAAATGAGGCCAAAAGTGGCACCACTCACTAATGTTTTTTTTTTTTTTTTTTTTTTTGTTTTTGCTCCTACTTAGGCGCTATGCACGTTAGATCAAAGGCATGTGTTAAATAGGTGATTATGAATTACATGTACGGGTAGTAAAGAGGCCTCCTGACAGGTGATCCATATTTTTGAGGAAATAATAGATAGTTTGGAAATTGACTGATTTGGAGCGCAGATTTGAATGGTTTGTTTGTTCATTAATTTCTTTCTTATATTTATAAATAGTCGTTTTTTTTATTTTATTTTATTTTTATTTTGTTATTTATTTTTTTTTTTAATTCTAATTATTTTTTCAGTCATTTAAGGCTTCTGAAAGGTAATAAATATTTAAAATATAGTTTGGAAATCCTATTAATTTTGAAGGTAGATTGGAATGCTTTATTTAATTTATTTCATTCCCTTTATTGTTAAAACATATACATATATCAAGTGGCCTTCTGAATGTTTATAATGTTCTTAAATATTTGAAAAGAAAAATACGAAGAAACACCACCAACAACAAAAAACTGATATTTGTTTTTACTTTTAAATATGTTTCTTTCATGCTTTTTTTTTAATGTATTAAAGTTTCCTTCTAAAATGTTATAGATATGATTTGGGGATAACAAATATTTTGCAAAAAAATTCTGATTTATTCGGAGTGTTGATTTTAATTGTTTTTTTGTTGTTGTTTTTTTTTTTTTTTTTTTTTTTTGTTTTGTTTTTTTCATATTAATTATTTTCTTCTTTCTTTTATATTGTGTTGTTTATTCGTTAAGTATTGTATTGTTTATTTGTTAAATATTGTTTACTTATTTGTTTATTTGTTTTAATTTGCTTGTTTTTTTTGTCTATTTATTTGTATTTTTGTCTATTTATTTGTATTTTTTTTTTAATTTATTTATTTCTGTTCATTTATTTTTAATGATGTATTCATTCATGTATTTATCGTGTGTGAAATACTGTTGACTAGGCCGAAAAGCCTCTGAACAGCGTGTCTATTTCCAGTGATAATCATTATTTATTTCATCATGACTGAAGTATGATCAGAGTGCACATTCACACAGTCTAACGAGGACGTTCGCTGTTCGTTGATACATTTTAAAATATCAATTAAGTCTGTAGGCGAGTGGCTAGGGCTCTGATAGAACTGTGCAGTCTGATCTGGGCCTCTGTCGACCAGCTATGTCACAAGGACACTTTCTTGCCTTCCGCATTATATTATTTAGAAGTGCATGAATGAAAGTGTAGAAATAAATGTGTGTAGACAAAATATATATCAAGAACCGATTAACTTTTTATTCCTTTTGAGCCTGGACACAGCAGTTCATACAATTTACATGCGTACCCAGCGAAGGCAAAGATTAGACTGTACAGGTTCTTTAGGCTGATCTGTTCCCACTGGGCACACGTGCCATTTTGTATAAATTGCTGCGCTTAAGTTTTTATGTCATTCATTGGTGAAAAAAAGTGTCTCAATCAATGAAATTGTGCATAACTCAAGTTTGTTTTAGTCCACAATGGATTTTTAAATTATAAGGGAAGTGATCAATATTTGCATAACATTATTGTTAAAGTCCTAAAATGTCCACTGGACAGTTCATGTTTCGGGCTTAATAATGAAGGGTAATAATGCAGAGCGCATCCTACAAAATAAGAAAAAAGTATGCCTAGTAAAGACTCAATCAGTCTGCACATCCGTAATCTGCTCAGTCTTCTAATCGGATGTACAGGCTGGTGTGTCTCTCCTCTCAGCCAAAATGTGATTTTTTATCACAAATGCCGTGTACCGGCTCATATGATATTACCTATGGAACAGATAAGATAAGCCAATACTAAATTCCCCCATATTAATTCCCCTCTGTTGAGCCTCTACCTGTCTATCTTTCATTGACAGTATACCAGGTTTCATTGTACCCAGTCTCTTTTCAGTGATGAAACTAATGACCAAGCCTAATCTTATTTTTTTACTTTAAGAGACAGTCAAAGATGACCACAGGAAAAGCCGCACGATAACATCAACTACTGAGAGAAAGTTAGATGCCAACAGAATGTTTTCGAAGGAAGATCGCCTTGTTACTATTTGGATAGATTTTATATTTCATATGGTAGCACCCAGACCATTCTACTTAATAAGTTCGGATGTTTGTTTGCTTCTTTTTTTTTTTTTTCTTTTTTTTTTGCATGACAATACATAGTTATAAATTATATAACGTAAAAGCTGTATAAAAATAAAATCGCTGCAAGCTCTGCACTAGGCCCCGCTACTGCACTTACATCAAGCAAGTGCCATAACACTGTCAAAAATGTAATCAAAGGGAAGGTGCATTATTTTTTTTCGAAATAAAGTTGACATGAATAGATGACTGAGATCACTACTTTCAATGTTCAAAGGACCATAACGCAGAAAGTAAGTAAACCAGATTTACGGTTCTCATTTTCTGCAGATCCCATCATGATGCTTTACATTCGTGTAAAAGTTACAAGTATGTCACAAAAAACTGTTATTTTCAATGTTTAAAGACCCATAACTCAAAAAAAAAGTCATTATGCCAGACTGGTTTTTGTGCTCTACATGTCATCTTATGTTGTTTCACATGTTTTGCATGGCTTCGAAAAATCCCTGAAACCATTTTCAAGTTATGTAAAGGACATATGTATATGACTGGGATCACTATTTACAATGTTCAAAGGGTGATAACTCCAAAAACAGGTAATTCAGAGTTATAATTCTTGTGTTCTGCACATCGCATCATGGTTATATACATTTGCATAAAGTTTCAAGAAAATATCTCAAACAGTTCTCAAGTATAACAGCCGACATATATTACCGAAATTACTGTTTTCAATGTTCAAAGGGCCATAACTCCAAAAGTAGGTAAAGCAGAAGTATGGTGTGTGTGTGTTCTGCGCCTCATCTTATAACACTTCACATTTGTATGAAGTTTTATCAAAATATCTGAAACAGTTTCCAACTTACAGAGCTGACACAAGTGCATGGTAGAAATGGCTATTTTTAATATATACTACGTTTAAAGGGTGGTAATTCCAAAAGTAAATTAACCAGAGCTACGGTTCTTGTGTTCTGCACATTTTCTTATAGTGTTTTACATTTGGTAGATATTTCGTGAAAATATCTCAAATGGTTTTCAACTAACAAAGTGGACACAAGTACATAGTAGAAATGGCTTTTTTCAATATTTATTACGTTTAAAGGGTGGTAATTCCAAACTTAGGTTAACAAGAGCTATGCTTCTTGTGTTATACACATCCTCTTATGGTGTTTTTGTAAGAAATTTCGTGAAAATATTTTAAACGTTTTTTTTTAACTTAGAGCGGACACAAGTGCATAGTAGAAATGACTATATCCAATGTTCAAAGGGTAATAACTCCACAAGTCGGCAAACCAGAGTTACGGATAATAAGTTCTGCAGGTTGTATCATGGAGTTTTAAATTTGTATGAAGTTTCATCAAAATATCTGAAACGGTTTTCAACTTACAGAGCGGACACTAGTACATGGTAGAAATAGCTATTTTTTAATATTTATGATGTTCAAAGGGCTGTAACGTCAAAGGTAGATTAACCTGAGTTATGGTTCTGCACATTGTCTCATGGTGTTTTACATTTGTGTGAGATTTCATGAAATATCTAAAAATGGTTTTCAACTAACAGACCGGACATGAGTACATGGTGGAAATTGGTATGTTCAACGTTCAAAGGGCGATAACTCCAAAGGTGTTCAGAGTTCATAAGTTCTGTACGTCGTCTCATAGTGGTTAACATTTGAGTGAAGTTTCGTGAAAACATCACGAATGTTATCAGATTTATGGAGCGGACACGAGTACATGGTAGAAATGGCTATATATGTTCACTGTTCAAAGGGTAATAACTCCAAAAGTAGGCATATCCGAGTTACGGTGTATATGTTCTGTACAGTGTCTCATAGTGCTTTACATTTGTGTGAAGTTTGGTGAAAATATCTCAAATTGTATAAGAATTATGGAGCAGACTCAAAATTATGAAGTGCTGACGGACGGACGGACACTCAAAATGTCGGACGTTATAACATAATTCCTCACCACTTTTTGTGGCGGGGCATAATGATAACAAGTTTAGCGAGATGGATAGCTCTGATTCCTACTTATATCGCGAACGTAATGCAGAGGAAGGAGATATAGTCGGGTTTCTCAATTCCTGTACCTTGTAAAAAACGTAACTCTAGCATGGGGAAGATATACGGCTGGATTTTTGTATATATAAAACTCGGATATTGGTTCCTATATAACCGCTGTATAGCAATGCGAAACTAATTGCATTTTGGAGAAACGCATGCATTTTGCATGATACTGATTTAGAGTTTTGCCAAGAAACAGCAAGTTCTATTCAGCGTATAGTACACGTGTATATACTAACAGGTAAAATGCTATCAATACACACCCAACTCGCGATAAATTAATCTATACAGTTGACGTCCTAACATAAATTAGCACTGATTGTTTAAAATTCTTGTCGCGTTTTGTAAACAGGTGTATATTTTATGAAATTTTGATAAACATTAAAGTTTGCGGAAATTACGTCAAATAATATGTTTGGTTTTTATACATTCTTACAAAGTATATTTTGTCAACAAAGATTTTGAAATTATGGACATTAAGAAATGCGCGGCAATTTCCTTTAACATGCATGTTTAAGACTTATGTAGGTACAATACAGGGTTCTACACGAATATTTTTATTGACAAACCATAAGCACGAACGCCTGAAATATGTCTGGTAAAATCTAAAATGTGTCATTCAAAATGGTATAAAAAATGTGCAGTCAAACGTTTTCTTACAAGTTTATTGTAGCGGCCATATTGAATGAAAAATCGAACTTTGTTTGGTGTTAATCCATTTCTGTATACCTTCCAATATAGGCTATAGGAAACGGTATATGGTTTATTTGAAACGCAGTTTGCAGGCGACATTTAAAAAAAGATCATATCAGACAGGAAAATGATGTACTCTCCCTTAAATGCGGAAAACAACCGGAATGTCACTAATGACGTCATGTTTGCATAATCGCATGAGAAAATAAACATTCTGTTTTCTGTTTTGAGCATTTTGTTCTTTCTTTTTTCATGATTTAACCTGAAAACACAAAGTTTTGTATGCTTAGAAATTGTTAAGTATCACCTGGGCCTCCGTAGAAACGTGCGAGTTCTAGCCAAATGCAATGTATGCATATCTGCTATACAATTGTTTTATATACAGATATACCCAGGCTTTCTTTTTATATCGCAATAAATCGTATATCTTTCCGATGCTAGGGTTAGCAAAAATTGAGTACTAGAGTCCGTACTAATATTTTTCCGTAACAGAATAGTCACTTGTGATGAAACGTGGGTTCGTATGTAAGAGCCGAAAACAAAATGCCAGGGCACGTTTAGGAAGTATCCTTTGTCCCCTTCCTCCACGAAAGGCCATCACTAATACATCTGTAGCATGTGTGTATTGTATTCTGCGAAATGCAAGGAATTATCTTAATTCACATGGTACTTCAGAAGACAATGGTCAGCGGTGAGTATTATGCCACATTTCCGAGAACTGAATTGTAGGTTATAAAGAGAAAATGCCCGTTTCTGATACACGTCACGAATTATTCTACATCAGGATAACGCACCTTGTCACGTTAGTCATATTGTAGAAGAAACTGTTGACGAACTGGCCATAGATTTCATCACGAAAACATGCCTATATAATTTTGACCCCCTTAAACCCCACTTTTATATGGTAAAACTGGGGTTTACAGGGGTATACATTATTTTTCTGATTTCTGCTCAATAACATAGATTGTGGGTAATCGTTAGAACCGCCTCGTCGAGGCGGTTCTAACGAGTACCCACAATATATGTTTTGAGCAGAAATATGAAAAATATCAGTATGTTTTATCTGAAAATTTTCATTTTTTAGTGGTAAAATTTTCAATATATTTGAATAGGCGTGTTTTCGTAATGGCTGTCGCATTCAACTTATAGGCCAGACCCGGCTGCTGTGATTTCTTGATGTTTCTAACACTGAAGGATAGTCTACGAAGACAAAGATTTTAAAGCACAGCGAAACACAGTATAACTACGAGAGTGGCCACGTGTTTAATCACATGTTTAGCGCGTACTGAAAGATGAAAAAGTACATTCAACTGAAGGGTCGGTATTTTGGAAAGAAATTCAGGTTGAAGATAAGTACCTGTAATGGTTTTTGTATTTATTCGAGTTTTCTACGAAGTTTTTAACCAACCCCCCCCCCCCCCCCCCCCACCTCCCCGTACCTCTTTTTGCAATACTGACAACAACCTGCTGAATATCTCCGTCTTCTATGCTTATGTATTGCCGCGGGAAAATTGCACAAGTTGCCCTTGATTTCTCCCACCCAAGTTTTGCAAATATTTAGCTTCGGTGCAGAAATGAAAGCATTTTCATTTTGCATTCAACCTCTAGGAAACAGCAACAAGATGGCAGCGAAGTAGAATTGCATCTGTTGAATGTATATTTAAAAATGTCTTAGTTGAGCATCATATGTTCAACTGTCGATAGTTATGAACATGTCCGATAAATGAACGACATGTAAACTGGGTCCATTGCGTTCTGCATAGTAAAAATAAGTTCGTAAGAAAGGTAACGCTGCCGACTAGGGACGGCTATGCTTATATATTGTCGCCCTTCGATGATAGCTTCTTTGATATTTTGAACATGCTATAACGTCCCTAAATACTACTACATAAACAATAGGCAATAAACAATATACAAGTGTATATTGTGCTTAAACATAAAAAGATATGCCTCACTTAATCAGAATTCAGGTACCCTCTCCAGCTCATCACTTTATATATACAGTAAAATGTGGATACGCTGAAACACCGGGGTCAGAAAGTATGAATAAGTTTACTTAATGATATCAAATGAACTCACCACTGGGACACTCATCGTTCATTGTTGGATAGATAATGTATTGCCCACGTGGCCATTCTGCTGTTGTGGTAACAATTTTATGCCAGTCTGAACTATCGTGATTAACAGTAGATGGTTTGCTGCTGACACGCTCTTTTACGCAAAAATAATTCAGATAGTTAAATGTATCGAAAGGTCCAACATAATCTAAATCATGTTCCTGAGACAATCCATATGCATGTGTTTTCCAAGAGAGGCTATATACATAAATTAAATCGAAGTGACTATATTTCCAGTTATTAAGTTCCTGGTCAGGACATCCATATATAGACATGGGAATAGCATAATCACCATCCGGCCACTGTCTCCAAGCAAACTCTGAAACAAACTGTTATACTTAGTATATTTTGCTAGTATTACATAATGATATAGCACATAATTAACATCAGGTCACTGTCTCCAGGGAAATTTTGGACACCTTTTATTGTGAGTATATTTCGTTAATATTATTTTAATATAGCGTTTAATCATCTGGCCAATGTCTCCAACTAAGTTCTAAAATAAACTGGCGTTATAACTATATTGCTCTAGCATTGCCAAGTGGTGTAGGACATAATTACCATCAGGTTACTGTCTCCGAGGAAATTCTATAAAAACTGTTTTTGTATGTATAGTGTCGCTAGTATTGCCAAGTAATGCATTACATAATCACCAAATGGCCACTGACTCCAAATAAATTCTGAAAGAAACTATCATTCTAAACAATTTTCTTCTGTACTGTCAACCGATGTAGCGCACAATTACCACCGGGTCACTTTCTCCGAGAAATTACTGAACAAATTTAATATGGTAAATATATTTTCGCTAGTATTACCATCATAATCCCCATCTGGCCACTGTCTCCAAAGTAGTTCTGGAAGTAATGGCTCTTTCTAATCACTTTCAGAAGTTTAGAAATTATCTTTCATCACGAAAACATGCCTATATAATTTTGACCCCCTTAAACCCCACTTTTATATAGTAAAACTGGGATTTACAGGGGTACGCATTATTTTTCTTATTTCTGCTCAAAAATATAGATTGTGGGTACTCGTTAGAACCGCCTCGTTGAGTATCCACAAATTATGTTTTGAACAGATAAATAAAAAATATCAGAGTTTTTTTACCTGAAAATTTCATGGTGTTTTAGGTGAAATTTTCTATATATTTGAATAGGCGTGTTTTCGTAATGTGAGCCGCGACATGAGAAAATGTGTTTTTGGGTTAAATGCAAACAGTTATAGATCAAGATCAACCAACGAACTTGCTATACTTTATATTCTACAGTACCCAAAGATTCTGTTAGTGAACAGTAAAGAAGGCCCTAATCAGGCTGCGCGGATGCCCAGTTTGATCTTGACCTTCACTGTCCGTTCATGCCCAAAGACACGTTTTCACATGGCGCGACCCTTTACTTGTCTTTGATCGGTCTATAGTTTACAACTTATGATTTTCTTAGGTCCTAGCTTTAGATTGTTATTGAGCTCTCGACATTGTTTCATTGCATTTTGGTCATTATTCGCCGTGTGCTATGTGTTTTCACAGATAACGCAAGAGAATTCTACGTGTACCACAAACATATACTATCCAAAAGTTCTAATCAGCCACTTAGTTTTTATCATTTTCTTTCAAAGACATCACCAATCTCACAATTATGTTTGCATATTAAGATATGCCAATATGTCAGTAAACCATATCACTAAAAGGTTTAGCATTATTCAGTACATTGCATCCAGGAGACACCAATGAATACGGGTATCCCTATTTTCAAAATTAAAAAAAAAATAAAATGTATTGAGAGGTGGGGTAAGTTTTAAGATTTTGACCCATAGCGACCCCTGTCATGAGAGAATAGTGTTCACTCCTGTCTAAATTTTGTTTGTTCAGTCATATGGTTTAGTAATGAAGTGGAGTTGCTTGTGAAAATTGGATATTTTAGAAAGTGATCTTGAATAAATTGTGACAAAATGCTGAATTTGGTGTTTTTTTATAAATGGGGGTACCTTTGTTCATCGGCGTATCCAGGATATAATGTTCAGAGTCTTGTAAAATCGTTTGATGTCTTAATTGACTTATATCTCTGCCTATTTGAGGATGTAGATAGATCTGTAAACTTTATTTTGGTTGTTAAGTAAAATCGACACATTGTAAGTGGCCGTTTAGAACTTTTGGCGAGTATATTTGTAATTTTAAGCTACATTAGAATTAAGAGAGAGGGTTCAATCGAGTATAATTAGTTTAAACCGTTTCCACTAGCAGTTGCTTTTTCTTACCGTTAAAAGGCGATTCATCTGTTGAAGTTAGTCTTACTTTGGATGTCTGTAATCGCAACTGTATCTTTGTGTATGATATATTATCTGGTATCATTGTGTCAGCATTGTTTTCCTCATTCTTCTCAAACCTCGGGAAGGCTGTGTTTTGTGACTGTGGCATTTTGTGGGTATATATTTTGGCATTGTTTTCTCCTCATTAGTTCTTCTTTTAGTGCCCCAGGAAGGCTGTTCTTTGTGATTATAGCATCTTATTTTATAGTTTGTAATTGTTTGTTCCTCATCTCTGATTCTTCTGGTGCCTCCGGAAGGCTAAGTTTTGTGATTGTTGCCTTTCGCGAAGAGCCATTTATATTTCATATTTCTGTAAGAATATTTTCCTAGCCATGCTTTCCTATTTAATGGCACACGATGGTGGGTCAGTTCTCAGACTCTATAAAGGCGCCGATCTAACCATTTTTATTAGAATGTTGGTACCTGATGCTATGTTCGTCCGTGGCGCAACTAGTTATTTTCTTTAGCGTACTGCTCTTCTTGTCTGAGGTGGTATGCCATAGATTCAAACGGATTATCAAGTGATGTAGCGCACACAATCACAATATTGTCACTGTTTCCAAATATATGAGAGGTTGGTACAGCCAAGTGTTGCAGATATGACCATTTGAAGAACAACTAAATAAATGAATTTGAGTATTTAGGTCGCTATAGATTGGCGTGACTTGTGGGTAATATTTGGTTGCATTGTGAATCTTTAGGTGATTTGAGGTAACTCGTTCGACCATGCTTTTGACATGCACGTGGAAAATAGCTTAAATGTTGTGTGCCTATTTAGAATAATATTGTTAAAATACATTAGTTTTGGATAAATGTACTAGACGTTCTAAGTTATATATGTGCCTTCCCAGTGGGCACACAACGTTGAGAAACACGTCGCATTAATGTCGATGCAACGGTCATGATGTTGCATCGATGTTGATGCGACCTTTTATAAATGTCATGTGCCTGCTGTGTATATTGTTATTATTTTTAGAAGGAGTTTCTTAGAATATTAATCAAAACTGTGTAATTTTAGTCTCGGCTTATCGCCATGCTTTGCTTTATTTTTTCCATTCGTACGCTGTTATCCAAACTACCTGATTAGCAGAGCAAATATGATATGCATAATGCAAATTTCTCCGGCTGATGAAATCCGATGTCCTTTATCTCTTACAGTGTCGGCAACCATGTTTTACAGATGCGACACAGGTTAATGCGATACACACGATGAGAAATGGATCATTTTCTGCGCAGTCGAACAGGGATAACATAGACTAGCCGGTACCTCCGCGAAATCTAAAGAGAACTTTCTCTGTCAGTTGATATATTCTACAGTGTATAGATTTTCTGTAAATGGACGAGGAAGATCATGAAAAGACTGCACCAATGTACTTAATTTACCGGCCGTCGTTGACCGCGTATGCACTCTGAGCCCATTGGCCTTGTTGTTTCGTATGTGTAACCTACCATCAGCATGGGAGAAGCCAGCAACAAACCCTTTGGCATTATTTGTACTGTCCGTTGAGAAGTGTACGTGTAGTACATTAGAAGATGAGCGAAATTTCATGGTAGATTCTGTTCCACAGTATGAACCAATTAGGGTTCCATTATTATCCACACCATCAAATACCTTAAACAACATAATATAACGTATCAAGGATAATTGTTTTACTAATTCAGCCACGGTACAGCATTACCATACTGCATGTGTGCACAGGGAGATCAGCCTGCGCATCCGCGGATTCAAATTTGATACTTCACAGGGCCCTCTGTGGGTAACCAATTAACCAAAGCGTCTTTAGATAGACAGTGAGACCTCTGATGAGACTGCGCAGGCTGACCTGAGTCTTCACTCGGCGCACATGCAATCTTGTATGAAATGCTGTTTCCCGGCTCAATTCCCTTACTTAGTAAAGTAATGTACTTTAC
The DNA here is from genome assembly GCA_964016985.1 of Anodontia alba. NCBI lineage: Eukaryota > Metazoa > Mollusca > Bivalvia > Lucinida > Lucinidae > Anodontia > Anodontia alba. The sequence continues at coordinate 16,986,747 of OZ024831.1, read as the reverse complement.
TATCCCATTTAATAACAGAGCCTCGTTGTAGGAAATGGTGTCTTAATGGCCCAGATTAGCCTGCGCATCCACACAATCTTACCAGGAATGTCTCTGTCTGTTTACTTGATCATGAATATCGATAAACATGAACAGCAAGGACTCTTATCAGACTGTGTGGTTTTGCCCGTTGATCTAGACTGTTATTATCTGTATACGCCATGGAAGACACTAATACCGTTAAACGCTACAAATAGGCCACAGCTATAAGCCTGGATCAGGTGCTGCAAAACGCGTTTTCTGATTAGGGCCCTCATTGTTTGATACACTGTACACCTGCTTTAGATGCATCAACATATAGTAAATAAGACTTGTTCTAATTTTATAACAAGTATGGTAAGGAGTTTATATGCCCAAATACATAGGGTTAATACGGTACTTACTAGACACATCAGCATGGAGTGAAATAGACGTTTTCAAATAGTAGGAGAAGTATAATATGGATTTAATGTGTCCATTATATAGGGTTAATACGATACTCATGGGGAAATTTGTTAGACAGATCAATTTGGAGTAAAATAGACTTGTTTAAATTGAATGACAAGTAGGGCAAGGATTTAATGTGTCCCAGTATATAGGGTTAATATAATACTCATGAAGCGGGTTGTTATGTACATCAACATGAAGTAAAATAAATTTTTTCAAATTGTAAGATATGCATGGTAAGGATTTAATGTGTCCCAGTATATAGGGGTAATTAATACTCCTGAAGCGGGTCATTAGATACGTCAACATGGATTAAAATAGAATCAATCATTTGTAGGATAAGTATGTAAGAAGTTTTTAAATGTGTCCCAATATATAGGGTTAAACCGATACCCTACAAGCAGTACATTAAACATATCAACATGAAATAAAATAGATTTGTTTAAGTTTTAAGGGTTTGTATGTCCAAAATATGGAAAAACGGTAAGAGAAAAGTCCAGGGAGTGCCACAATCACAAACCGCAGCCGTTCCCAGACCCCAAGAGGAAGAGGAAACCGACAAATCTAAACAAGCACAAACCGAACAAACGTACGAAAAGCACTAAGATTAGCTCTCTCTTCCCCAAGCGAGGTAATCGCAATACTAAAAGGACTGAAAAACACAAGAACAAAATGACACACGGAAAGACATACAACAAATCGCCTCGTAGAATAAACCACAAAGCAACAAGGAGTAAGACTAACACCGGGACTATGTACGGGTAAACAACAGACAATAAAAGACATGGAGCAAAATAGAAGGGAAGGCAATGAGCTGAAATCGAAACAATTATCCCACACCTTCCATCAGAGGGAAAGAAACACAAACACGAAATAACTAGACCCTAATGGAAACATCACTAGCGGAAAGCCAAACGGACAGTTAGTTTCCCACAAAGTGGCCAAATGGCTATCCAAAACAAAAAGATGTAAGCGACACACACATTCAAAGACGAACTATAACAAATATAAACCATGACAGAAGAACCGCCTAGGAACGGTCAGTGAAAAGTATTTCACTGGGGGCTTAAATCGATTTTACGTGGCCACAATCCTCGCACTTACTTCTACTGCGGTTTAGACACATAATATGTTCAGTCTGCATGAAGGCTTCCTAACTCATCAGTGTCACATCTCCGAGAACACAAAAAATCACCTAATTAAAGAGATGAAACAACGATGAGGATTTGACAGCACGAAACAACTGAAATGCTGGAGCAAAATAAAACCAACAGTTAGACTCCGGTGGGCCCGACCAAAGATAGAGCATCAAGTACCAACCAACATAACCCAAAATTAAATTTCAAGTAAGTCTTTACTCTGGAACCATCATTGAATCTCAGGCCTAACCGGGCGGCGTGCAATTTAAGAGAGAAGCAAAGTTATTAACCATGATTGGATTAACAACCATGCATGCAGTCTGTCGTTCTTTCGTCTATCATTACTGACAATGACGAATCCTAATCAACCGTGTGGTGTGTTATTATTTGTGTGTTCTAAGATGACTGATGAGACCAATCTTAGCTCTAAACTGTCTGTTGCAGATAGAATAAGAGAGGTCTGAGGAAGAAAGCTCTGTTGGTAATGCCTTAGCTCTGGCTTTCCGCTGTGCACGTTTCTGCTCGGCTTCGCTGATTCTTTTTGCTTCGTATTCACCAGCTCCCCTTTTTATGAGGCCTCGCCACTTTGTACGATCCTGTGCAATCTGTTCCCATGACTCTGTTGGTATGTTGAAGTCTTTATGGGAGGCTTTGAGGGTATCCTTGTATCGCTTCTTCTGACCACCATGGGAGCGTTTTCCTACTTGAAGTTCTCCATAGAGGATTTTCTTTGGCAAACGTTCATCAGGCATTCTGGAAACATGGCCTGTCCATCTTAACTGTGCCAATTTCAGAAGAGTTTGTACACTCAGCATCCCTGCCCTTTTCAGGACTTCTGTGTCTGGAATCCTGTCTTGCCACTTGACCTTTAGAAGTTTTCGAAGACAGCTTGTATGGAAGTGGTTCAGTCTTTTGGCATGCCGTTGGTAAACTGTCCAAGTTTCGCATGCGTATAATAGTGTTGGCAGCACTACCGATCTAAATACTTTCAGCTTTGTGTCAAGTCTGATTCCACTTCGGATCCCAAATACTTCCACGTAGCCGGCCAAATGCTGCACTAGCTTTGGCAATTCTAGCATTCACTTCATCATCAATGTGCACAAAAAAAGGTAAGAGAAAAGTCCAGGGAGTGCCACAATCACAAACCGCAGCCCTTCCCAGACCCCAAGAGGAAGAGGAAACCGACAAAGCCAAACAAGCACCAATCGAACAAATGTACGAAAAGCACTAAGATTAGCTCTCTCTTCCCCAAGCGAGGTAATCGCAATACTAAAAGGACTGAAAAACACAAGAACTAAATGACACATGGAAAGACATACAACAAATTGCCTCGTAGAATGAACCGCAAAGCAACAAAGAGTAAGACTAACACCGGGACCACCGCCTTGGAACGGTCAGTAGAGTAAACCACCGGGGGGTTTAAAGCACTTTTACAGCTAGCTAAGTTCACCCTGGGTCCCGATGCTACTCTTAATACAGAAACACATAAAAATTCGGTTCGCTTAAAGGCTCCCTACTCAGTCAATGCATCAAAGCGAAAACACAAAAATCAAATTAATCACTATAATGAACAACAACGAGTACTCATGGCTAATTCTACTGTATGCCAGAGTAAATGAAAACCAATTGTTGAACCACGGCGGGCCAAAAAAGGTAAGAGAAAAGTCTATGGAGTGCCACAATCACAAACCGCAGCCCTTCCCAGACCCCAAGAGGAAGAGGAAACCGACAAATCTAAACAAGCACAAACCGAACAAACGTACGAAAAGCACTAAGATTAGCTCTCTCTTCCCCAAGCGAGGTAATCGCAATACTAAAAGGACTGAAAAACACTAGAACAAAATGACGCACGGAAAGACATACAACAAATCGCCTCGTAGAATAAACCACAAAGCCAAAGACATATCGTCAAGCCCCAACCCACTGGTTAAAGTTTTACGAAGAGGCCGTCATTGGGTCTGAGGCCCGAACCGCCGTCGTGCAATTAAAGAGTGAAGCATAGCCATCAACAATGATTGGGTTTACAACTAGGCATGCAGTCTGCCGCATAATATCCAGGCTATAGCCAATTCTTTTATAACGGTTAATAAGTTTTCTGAATTGCTCCGAAAAGTTCGATTTACCTACAATTTTTCTAAATCTGTACACTAAGTCACCGTAAAATTCTGGTTCCGATATACCTTGTTGCAGAAGTGTTTTCAGACTGACGCTATATTTTTCTAACAAGGCACTGTGTTAGCGATAAAATTTCGAAAACGCCTTACGAAGTTTAAAATAACGATAGCCCTGCCTAAAAACAACTCTAGACAATGTGCTTCCAAGATAGGTGAACTTGTCTACCACTTGCAGTCGTTGATCTTTCACTGTAATGGTAGGCTCTTTGTAAGGCTTTCTAGGTGCTGGCTGATATACTACCTCAGTCTTTCTGATGCTGATTGTGAGATCATAGCTGTCACATGAATCAGATACTTGATCCACACTTTTTTGCATTTTCTCTTCTGTTGGATCACCCTTTGCCATATCATCAGCAAAGAGGAGCTCGTCTAGCACCTCTCCCTGCACCTTAGATTTAGCTTGCAACCTTCTTAGGTTGAAAAGTTTCCCATCAAAGCGATATCTAATAGCTATACTATTGTCACCATCCTGGAAAGCATCTGTAAGCATGACAGAAAACATCATGCTGAACAGTGTTGAAGTTAGTACACAGCTTTGCTTAACTCCATTTGTCACAGGAAATGGATCAGAAAACTCGCCATCATTTTGGACCCTTGCAAGCATACCATCATGGAACTGCCGCACCATTGCTATGAATTTGGCAGGACAGCCAAAGTTTGCCATAATTTTCCAAAGTCCCTCACGACTGGCTGTGTCAGATGCTTTGGTAAGGTCGACAAAGGTCATGTAGAGGTCCACATACTGTTCCTGGCATTTTTCTTGAAGCTGTCGTGCTGTAAATATCATGTCTTTTGTTCCTCTGTTTTTCCTGAATTCACACTGGCTTTCTGGTAGAAGCCCTGGACGTTCGAAGTGTTCATTCAATCGGTTCAGTAGGACCCTAGCAAGGATCTTCCCAGCAATTGACAATAAAGAGATGCCTCGATGATTGCCACAGACTAGAGGATTCCCTTTCCTTTTGAATAGGTGGATAATTGTTTCATCCTTGAATTCTTGAGGGATGGCTTCTTTTCTCCACATAATGTGAAATAACTCTGTCAGTTTCTCTGCAACTGGAGGATCTCCTGCTTTGTAGAACTCTGCAGGTATTGCATCTGATCTTGGAGCCTTGCCAGATGACAGGTGGTTTATTGCTTTCACTGTTTAAGAGACGGTTGGGAGCACATCAAGCAGCGGATTACATTCCACCTGTGGTGATAGCTGCATCATTGATAGATGATGGCCGATTAAGGACACCATCAAAGTGTTCAGTCCATCTTTTCAAGATAGCTTGTTTGTAAGTCAGAAGACTAGTTCCATCTGCACTAAGGAGTGGGGTAGTTCCTGTGCTCTGGGGACCATATACTGTCTTGAGTGCATCAAAGAACTTTTTCATGACCTTTCTGTCTGCAATGGACTGGATATCAGGAGTCTTGCATGTCTCTGAGCCTCGTCTGAACTGTCTTGCATATGTTTTAATAAACAGTCTTGCTAGATACTGAGCTGGTATTTCTGAGGTAAGCCTTGTGTTTTTGGTGTTTCTCTTCAAGGAGTCCCTGAATTTCTTTGTCATTCTCATCAAACCAATCTTGGTGTTTGCGAGATACTGGTCCTAGGAAATCCATTGCTGAAGAGTGAATGGTGTCTCTGAAGACTGTCCAGCTCTCATCTACATCTTCTGAACTGTGTTCCAGTGCATCTAAACGACTGCAGAGATCGTTGACGAATGCTTGCCTCTTGCTGTCTTGTTTCAGCTTGGAGACATCTAATTTCTTTGGCACCTTCTTGCCTTGTGGTCGTCGTACAGGCTGAATGCGCAGGTTTAGTTTGCTGACAACAAGCCTGTGATCTGTCCAACAGTCTGCACCACACATAGTTTTAGTCACTCTGACATCCTGTCTGTCCTTCCTTCGCATTATGACATAGTCAATGAAATGCCAGTTTTTGGAGCGAGGGTGCATCCATGTTGTCTTTCTGCGAGTTGGTAGACGGAAGACTGTGTTGGTGATCATTAATTCATGCTCTGCACACTTCCTTAAAAGGAGGTGTCCATTGCTGTTGCACTTCCCTACACTTCAGATCCAATCACTCCTTCCCAGGTCTGGTGGTCTGTGCCCACTCTGGCATTGAAGTCCCCGAAGAGGATGAGTTTGTCTGTCCGGGGTGTTGCAGAAATCACAGAATCCAAATCATCATAGAACTTGTCCTTAACCTCATCTTGGTTGGTCATTGTGGGTGCATAGGCACTTACCATTGTTGCATGCCTCTTGGCAGATAAGGGAAGTCTCAGCGTCATCAGGCGGTCATTTATGCCTTTGGTAGGTCCTGAGAGCTTGCTGACGAGGTGTGACATTTATGTTGTACCAAATCTTTTTATATCGAAGAATGATTTTACGAAAGTGGCTACTGAAGTCATTGCAAGCATATATTTTTCTGAATTTATACACTAAGTCACCATAAAATTCGGGTTCCGCTATGCCTTGTTGCAGAAGAGATTTTAGTCCAACACTGAATTTTGAAACTAAATCGGAATGACGTCTATAAAACTTAGAAAAGGTTTTACGTAGTTTATGATACCGATAACCCTGATTAAGAAAAAAAAAGTAAGAGAAAAGTCCAGGGAGTGCCACAATCACAAACCGCAGCTTTTCCCAGACCCCAAGAGGAAGAGGAAACCGACAAATCCAAACAAGCACAAACCGAACAAACGTACGAAAAGCACTAAGATTAGCTCTCTCTTCCCCAAGCGAGGTAATCGCAATACTAAACGGACTGAAAAACACAAGAACAAAATGGTTTAGCAGTTAGCAATTTATTACGAGTGTTGAAGTAGTTTACGTACAAACAATAAAACTAAAAGCAACATGGATTTAAGTGTACGGGCAAACAATAAATTAGAAGGGACATGGAGTAAAATGTATGGACAAACAATAAAGTAGAAGAGCCATGTAGTAAAATGTAAACAATAAACTAGAAGAGACAGAAGATTCATGGAGTAAAATGTATGCACGAACAATAACCTAGAATAGAGTAAATGTACGGGCAAACAATAAACTAGAAGGGACATGGAGTAAAATGTATGGATAAATCATAAAGTAGAAGAGACATGGAGTAAAACGTACGGACAAACAATAAACTAGAAGAGACATAGAGTAAAATGTACGGACAAAAAATAAACTTGAAGAAATATGGAGTAAAATGTTACGGGCAAACATTAAACTAGAAGAGACATGGAGTAAAATGTGTGGACAAACAAATAACTAGAAAAAATATGGAGTAAAATGTACGGACGAACAATAAACCAGAAGAGGCACGGAATAAAATGTACGGGAATTAATATTGATAGTTTTGGGCATTCAGTTACATATTGACAAGACCTAAGCAATAAAACTATCAAATACCAGATTTTTCTATAAACAGCCTTGCCGAGGCATGTCCGTACGTCAGTAATCAGCTTGTGAAAATCGCTTTAACTTTTGAAAGGGCTTAGAACATTTTGACATATTTGGCATACAGATATATATTGACATCATCTAAACAATGCTATTGCCAAATGCTAGATTTCTTTATAAGTAACCTCGCCGTATCGTGTCTTTCCATCCGTAATCAGTTTGTGAAAATGACAATAGCTTTTAAGCCGGTTGGAATATTTTGATAATTTTTGACACGCAAATACATATTAACAAGATATATTGATACATATTTTCAAACGCCAGATTTCTTTAAAAATAGTTATAGATTGCCAACCGAGATAAAAATATGAAACATACCGATTTAACCGTTGGGAATATTTTGGTGATAAATGACATTGATAGACACTGAAAAGACCTAACCAATGCAATTGTCAAATGTGAGATTTCTTAATAAATAGCTTTGCTGAGGCAAAAATGTGAAACTATGAAACTGCTCGAAATATTTTGATTTTGTTTTCAAAAAGTGGAAAGAAACGTGGCTAGTTAGCTATGCATACAATAACGTTCGAAGGAGGTCAAATAATTAAACAAAACATACAAAAGTTAGTTATTTCTTTATTATTGAAAATAATAGTTTAAATATGGTTAGAATTGGTAAATGGGTATAATTATGTCAATGCGATTTTGTGGGTCGTGCACCTTAGTGTAAGCTGATTCTGTTATAGAAATCGACATTTAGCATATTGGAATGGTTGTCAATTTTCGCTCTTGAATTATTTATACATCCATATATGTGTAATTTAATTATGTCAAAAATATCCAATACCTATAACATTCCAGTTATCATTGTAAAGAAGTCCCATCTATATTCTGTCAATATGCTGATTTCATTGTGTTCAAATTGCAGAAGAACACCATTGTGTGTTTATTTTCATACAAAAGTATGTTCTATTCTATAATATTGCTATGAGAGGACATCAAATACCTCGACAAAACTTCGTAAAGGCGCAGAGAAATCTGGGTTTCCAATTTTGTCCATGAATTTACATACAAAAATGTACATACTTTTACTTTGTCAAATCTACACCACTCATCCTTCTCCAGTTCGAATTCGAAGAAAAACAACTGTATAATTTTGTTTTGGTCTGCAAAGATGGTCCAACTACATTCCAGGTTGTGTTCATACATTCCGTTTCCATCATAATCGGGACTGTTAAAGAAGCCACTGCTTGTACTGGCATTGTAAATAACGTCGTCACATTCATATCGTTCTGAAGTTTTAGATAATTTATGTTGATGCTGCTGATATTGTACATAACGTCGTCATATTTACATTGTTCTTAATTATCAAATAATTTACGCTTGTGTTGTTTATATTGTACATGATGTCATCACATTAATATCTTGTTAAAATATTAAGTTATTTATGCTGATGTTGCTGATAGTGTACATGATGTCCTCATATCAGTGTCGTTCTAAAACATCAAATAATGTATGCTGCTGTTGCAGCTATTATACATTACACCGTTACACTCACAGTTCTAAAACAGTAAACCATTTATGTTGCTGTCGCTGGTATTGTATATGATGTCATCACATTCACATCGTTATAAAATATCAAATAATTTACGTTGCTGTTGCTGTCCTCACATTCATATCGTTCAAAAATATAAAGCCATTTAGATCCCGTTGCAAATATTGTGCATGCCTTCGTCACACTCGTAACGTTCTAAAGTATTAAACCATTTACGGTGCTGTTGAAAAGAGTTGTACATGACTTCGTCACACTTATAACATTCTAAAATATTAAAATATTTACGATGCCGTTGCAAATATCGTCAGACATATAACGTTTTAAAACAGTTTACAAGTTATGACGCTGTCGCTGACATTATAAATGACGTCTTCATATCGTTATTAATATAAAAAAATACGTTGCTGCTGCTGTTGTTTGTGAATTACGTTTTCACATTCATAACGTCCTATAATATTAAACCATTTACGATGTTTTGCAAATATTGTACATCACGTCTTTACACACATAATGTTCTAAATATTAATTCATTTATGGTATTGTTGATATTGAACATGTCGTTGCCACACTCATAAGGGTCTAAAAAGTAAATCTTTTATGCTGATGTTGCTGCGATTGTACATAACAATTTTACACTCATAATGTTCTAAAATATTCAATTACTTATTCTGCGGCTGCTGCTGAATGTGTACGACATCGTCAATTGCATTATATGCTAAATATTAAATCGTTTATAATGCTAGTTCTGCTATTGTACATTGGGTCGATACACTCATATCGTTCTAAAGTAGTAAACCCTTTATGCGGCTGTTGCTGATATCGTACGTTAAACTGACACACTCATAAGGTTCTAAAATATTACACCAATTATGTTGCTGCTGTTGCTAGTGTACATGGTGTCGTTACACTCGTAGCGATCTAAAATATGAAATTTATTTTGTTGATGTTGCTGATATTGTATTAATGGTTGTCTCATTCTATGTATTAAAGCTTTTATGTTGCTGGTATACATGACGTCGTTACATTCATAAAGTTCTAAAATATTAAATAATGTATACTGTTTTTAAAATATTGAATAATTTATGCTGCTGGTGCTGATATTGTAAATGACTTACATATTTATAATGGTTTGAAACATTAAATGTTTATGCTGCTGCTGTTGTATATGGCAACGTCACATTCATAGCGTTCTTAAATATTAACAAATATGCGTCTGGTGTAGATAATCTACATGACTTCGTCACATTCATTACGTTATAAAGCTTTGAATATTTTATTATGCTGTTATTGTACGTCTTATTCATAATGTTCTAAAATATTAAGAAAATAATCTTGCGGGTGCTGATATTGTGTTTGACGCCGTCACATTCATAACGGTCTAACACATTAAATTGTCTATGCTTCTCTTGTACTTGACATCGTCACAGTCGTAGCGTTCTTAAATATTAACACATTTGATTCCGGTGAAGATATTGTACAAAAGGTCGTCTCATTCATAACGTTCGAAAAAATAGATATTTTATGATGTTCCTATTGTGCGTGACGTCACATTCATAACGATCTAAAATTTATAACGTTATACAATAAAAAAAAGAATATGCTGCTGTAACTGATATTGTGCATGACTCGTCACACTCATAACGTTCTAAAATATTAAACAATTCATGCTGCCGTCGCTGCTTTTTACTGTGACATAATGTAGTCATACTAAGAACGTTCTAAAATATTAAATTGTTTATGCTGCTGCTTTTGTACATGTCTTCGTTACATTCATAAAGTTCAAAACTAATAAATAATTGCAGTGTTTGTTCCGTCTTGTTTCGATCAAGTGTTGTTTTTATTTTCAAGTTTATGACCGTTAGTTCTGAATATCTGGTGCTTTGGACGGCTGTACGTCGTGAATGTGGCTATATTGTGTACCTCCTCCTATATTTTTCAACTGATCATTAATCACGTGTGTTACTTATTTCTCCATCTTTACTTTGTGATGGTCTCTTTAATACAGGGGATATTCGAAAACTTTTGCAAATGACATATTTTCTCCGAGATATTAATTCAAAGTTTATAGTTTTTGTCTAGTTACCTTCGAGATATTCCCCTTTTGCCAGAACACATCGATTCAATCTTTTAATTCGATTATGCTGGGTTACAATGAAAACAAATAAATCAAAAAGAGTTACCAGAAAAGTACCACAATTTGTTAATTCTGAAGAACAATCTTTGCTGCACATGAAACTACTGTATAGCAAACATTTCTGAATTGCATAAAGTCGCAAAGGCAGATCAAATACGGTAGCCCATACTTGACATATGCATATATGCATTTCAAACGTGCTCTATTATCTTGCTAATGCGTGGTTCTGTTCAAATCAAAACAACTTTCGACAACATTTATGTGTTCTGTGCATCCTGTATCTTTAAAGCGTACATACTCTTGCCAGACACATGTAATGTTGTGTACCCTTAATAAATACATGACAAATCGTATTTCTTTTCCTCCTGTGTCTAAAGGAGTTGACAACAGCCAAAGTTTTATATGAGTGTAAAAATGTCCAAAGAATACATTCGCGCTAAAAATGATGCGATTACTAATACAATATGGCTGCCATCGCTTTCAGTTATGAAACATATATTCGGCGGCTATTTTATGAATACGTTCAGAAGATCGCTTCAAAATAACATTTACATGCAGTGCCTTGTCCGTTTTTACGTTTCATAAAATGATTTCGTTTTTGCATGCAATTTTGGAAACGTTCACATGGCGCTGAAAAGTATGTAAAGGCTGTGATAAAACATTTTTAAAAGTGTGTGTAGAAGCAACTGTTGCAGAAATGACGTTCATGCCGCGTGACCTTCTACTGTGAGAGCTGGGAATCAGAACTGGCCAGTAGAGCTGGGAATCAGAACTGGTCAACTCAGTTTTAGTATAATGTGACTGGGTGGAATATCATGTCAAGTGTGGGGCGTGATATTTCAGTGAGACAGCACTCTAAAAGTGAGCATTGAGCTCCCTGCCACATCCAGACACCGTTGCGATATGACTGAAAGATTGTTGAAAGCACGTAAAGCCTGAGCGCCAAGCGAAAGAGCAGCTTGTACCAGTTTTTAAAGTATTTGGTATAACTCGGCAGGGGATCGAATCTGCAACCTCCCGGTCGCAAAGTCTCTACCAACTGAGCCACTGTGCCGGTCTTTCTCTTACAAACCTACAAACTATGTAACTGATATCAATCTCTAGAGTTTGCCTAATATGGGAAACCCTACTGATAACAAGAATCAAAAGGAGGCTGGCATGCTACTGCTGCATGTGGCCACTGCCTATCACCTAACAGTACATTATACTTCTGTACCTTTTAGTGGTTTAGTTTCTGTACATTTTAAGTGGTTTTTGCTTTCTGTTTTACTTGTTGTGTTGTGATGCTAGCATTTGGTCACCTTCAGCAATTGCCCTTTTCGCTTTCTATTTAACTAGATGTGATTATGAGTGGCATCGAGACCCAGGGTTCAGTTGCCTGGCCGTCAAAGTGCTTTAAACCCTCCGGTGGTTTATTCTACTGTTCTACCGTTCTAAGGCGGTGGTCCCGGTGTTAGTCTTACTCTTTGCTGCTTTGTGGTTCATTCTACGAGGCGATTCTTGCATTGAAGTCTTGCATTGTGTTATTTTGTTCTTGTGTTTTTCAGTCCTTTTATCATTGCAATTACCTCGCTTGAGGAAGAGAGAGCTAATCTTAGTGCTTCTCGTACGTTTGTTTAATTTGCGCTTGTTTGGTTTTGTCTGTTTCCTCTTCCTCGTTGTGTCTGGGAAGGGCTGCGGCTTGTTCAATGTTGGACTAAAATCTGCAACAAGGCCTATAGGAACCCGAATTTTATGGTGACTTAGTGTATAAATTCAGAAAAGTATATGCTTGCAATGACTTCAGTATCAAATTTCGTAAAATCATTCTTCGATATAAAAAGATTGGGTACAACGTAAAAATTATACGACAGATTGCATGCATGGTTGTTAACCCAATCACGGTTAATAACTTTGCTTCCCTCTTTAATTGCACGCCGGCGGGTTAGGCCTCAAATTCTATGATGGTTCCAGCGTAAAGGCTTACTTGAAATTTAATTTTGGGTAATGTTGGTTGGTACTTGATGCTCTATCTTTGGTCGGGCCCACCGGAATCTAACTGTTGGTCTTCTTTTGCTCCATCATTTCAGTTGTTTCGTGCTGTCGAGTCCTTCTGTTGTTGCATCTCTGTAATTAGTTGATTTTTGTGTTCTCGGAGATGTAGCACTGATGAGTTAGGAAGCCTTCATGTGGACTGAACAAATTATGTGTCTAAACCGCGGCAGGAGTAAGGGCGAGGATTGTGGCCACGTAAAATCGATTTAAGGCCCCCAGTGAAATACTTTTCACTGACCGTTCCAAGGCGGTTCTTCTGTCATGGTTTATTTTTGTTATAGTTCGTCTTTGAATGTGTGTGTCGCTTACATATTTTTGTTTTGGATAGCCATTTGGCCACTTTGTGGGAAAGCAACTGTCCGTTTGGCTTTCCGGTAGTGATGTTTCCATTAGGGTCTAGTTATTTCGTGTTTGTGTTTCTTTCCCTTTGATGTCTCTGATGGGAGGTGTGGGCTTATATCTCCTATCAGATAGTGGTTTTTTTTGTTTTCTTTTAAGGGGAAAAAATAGAAGTTGTAAGTATATCTCGGAGTAAAGTGCTTAACAAGCCATTTATTTTGATGCAAGAGTTTTTAAAATCGGCCTAGAAATAAGGAAGTTATGGTGGTTTGAATATATTTAAAATGGTTGTCATGGATGCCGCCATATTGTAGGCTTGTGACGTCACACAGCCCAAATTGGATATGCAAAACCTAATTATAAAGGGTTTTAAGAATAATTTTGCTACAGATGTTTTTTAATCTTTTAATTCTAGTGACAAGCAATCATTTCCCCAAAAATAAACCAACTTTATGAGAATAACAAAAAAGGTAAGAGAAAAGTCCAGGGAGTGCCACAATCACAAACCACAGCCCTTCCCAGACCCCAAGAGGAAGGGGAAACCGACAAATTTAAACAAGGCAAACTAAACGCACTAAGATTAGCTCTCTCTTCCCCAAGCGAGGTAATCGCAATTCTAAAAGGACTGAAAACCCCAAGAACAAAATGACACATGGAAAGACATACAACAAATTGCCTCGTAGAATAAACCACAAAGCAACAAAGAGTAAGACCAACTTTTATGAAACGAATTTTAATTTTCATGAAACCTCACTAAATATTCAAAATGGCGGCGCCCATTCCACCAGTGTTAAAATATTCAATTGTCTATAACTTACTTAATTTTCCACCGATTTTGATCAAATTTGTGTCAAATTTTATTTTTTATCTTAACTTAAAAGCAAAATACCTCTAAGATCTCGTCCCATTTAATTTCGGAACGAGGCAAGCATTACACGGGGCCAGGTCTGGGCTGTAGGGAGGGTGCGACAATACATTGACCTTTCCAGAATCCAAAGGCAATCTCTTTGACCGTATTGTACTACACCGCAGCTGGTGTTAGTGCCGTGTGGCGGCCGTAGAATATCTCCCTGTACTTTACCTTAGTGCAGATTATATTTCAGTTCCTTTGGGATCATTTGGCCCGTTGTGGTATCTTTGAAAACGGAGTTCTGCTCATGTATACGCTAGAGGGCGTACGCAGTATTACAAACTTCATTACTGCTTATTAAGAGTCTCAATAAAACCGAGACTCCCATTTTGAAATATGTAGTGTATTCCTGTTTACGTTTATTCAAAAACTGTGCTACAAGTGAGGATTTGTGGGCTGACGCATTGTCATGTAACAAATGGACATACTAGAGACCGGTTGTAAGACATATTTTTTCTCATTTCTGTTCGCATTTTTTTCAGAACCACATTTTTATAAAAGCTACCAGACTACTTTTATGAACAGAATTTGCATGAGTAGCCCAGAATTTCTACAGCTACAGAAACTGGCGTATAACACCTTCTTTGTTGTGAGTTTTGGTAAGCAATACTTGGCCTTTTGGCATATTTCAGAGCCCATATCCTGTTATCAACTTTCCGCTTGAACTCATAAAAATAGACCCATGTCTCATCACCAGTTATGAGACTATCAAACACCATTTTTCTGATATTTTGGGTAATTCCTCAGCAGTTGCATTGCCGTTTGCTCCCTCATACGTTTCTGCACAACTGTGGGAAATGGGGGATTAAGCGAGCACTTGTCTTTGTACAATAAAAGTTAAAAAAGATTGCCTTTGGAAACAAAGAACACACAAAATCACGAACATCGGAGACTTGGTTTGATTGAGTCTCTTCATATGCAACACTGTAGTTTGCGAGGCTGCGTACGGCTTACGCAGTATTCGATTTTCAAAATAAGACTTTTTTCAGAATGAAGTGGACAGAAGGTAAAACCGAGTTTGTCATTTGTGTCAGCTGTCTGACAGCGGAACGCGCCTCTTTCTCATTAAGGGGTTTGATCTTATAAATGTTAGATTTTGTACTTGCAGACCTGTGTCTTCCTGAATAAGGGGCATCTGTGACTGATTCCTGGCCGGATCTGGTTTTTGCATACCACCTATAAACTGTAGAAAATGGCATTTATCTCATCATGTATGCTTTTGACATTTAATCCAAACTTTCAATGGGCTTTTATGTAATCCCTTATTTCAGCAATATTTTCTATTCGCTGTCTAGCCATTTTCAACGCAGTGTCTATGAATACACCTGAAAGCAATCGAAACTGGAAAAGAATCGGTTTGTGGAATTCAGGTATATTTATACACAGTGTACAGCAGGGATCAGTTATCCGTTTCGTATTGGTTCTGTACGCGTAAATCCCGTGATTGTCGAGTATGCATCGTTTGCAAACATTTTCGAACATCCCTCGTATCGTTTTATGAATATAAAAAGACGCCATAGTAACTACCGGTATTTCTAACTGGTATTCTTTCGGTTGCCCTTTGTAACAAAAAACGTATTAATGCTCAAAAATCGAATCGGACTCTAAAATTCACACAAAATCTTCATATGAAAGAGGTGTAGTTTGCGGGACTGCATAGGCCACCTTTACCCCAAACACTGGCTTTTAAAAGCGGAACTCGATTTTCTAAGTAACCGGAAAGGGCTCAACAACCCTAAGGAAAATGAAAATAAAAACTGCACCAGGATGAACAACGGGGAAATTTTCTTTGACAGCCACAGGACACGCAAAACCAGCTACAAAGATATCTAGTAAAAGCTATGAAATTGCCCTGGGAAATAAAGAACATATAAAAAAAATAACATGAAGAGTAATTTTTCTCTGAGACTGAGGTATATTCAGTGTCATTTATGTCAGGTAAGAACATACGTCTCATATATCGTTATATGTAATTGCGTTAATGTAAGCAATTTCAAGGGAATTGATACACTTGTGAGTTAGACAACTGTCAAAACTGACTTTGCTCCTTCTGCAAAAGGATCACGCTGAGGCCGACGTCTCTGTCCAAAAACTATGAAATTGCCCTGGGAAATAAAGAACATATAAAAAAAATAACATGAAGAGTAATTTTTCTCTGAGACTGAGGTATATTCAGTGTCATTTATGTCAGGTAAGAACATACGTCTCATGTATCGTTATATGTAATTGCGTTAATGTAAGCAATTTCAAGGGAATTGATACACTTGTGAGTTAGACAACTGTCAAAACTGACTTTGCTCCTTCTGCAAAAGGATCACGCTGAGGCCGACGTCTCTGTCCAAAAACGGAAGATTGATTGAACATTACACAACCAAAATCATCTCGTGTGTCATACATTTAGATGGAATTATACTATAGATCCTGCCAAATTTAAACCCAGAAATAGAACTTTGCTAGAACTTTGCTATCGGACACTTTATTTAAATAAAGCCTGTCTTTGGATATCCATTGATAACGTTACCTGTAATCCCTTTCATAGGAGCATTAAATGTGGCTTGAAAACCGTCCCCCTGGAGAGGCCAATGTGCGAAGTAGTACACGTATACTGCTCCAGATGTGGAGACAAGGTTAGGAGGAGGCTCAGTTCCACAAAATTTACCAAGTATGGTACTCCTGTTAGTTGGTCCATCATACACCTGCGACAGAGAACATATCAAAATAGGGAACACAATATAGAACTTTAGAACAAAAGTGTAGTAGACTTGTATTATTTATTTCTATACATTTCAATCGGTTTGAAATTTCAATCAACAGATAGATTTAGTTCTTTTACAATATTGATTTTTCTACTTTCGGTCTCCATTATCTAAAACGCATTGCAAGCGTCCAGTGACTCTGACTTGTTCAAACCATTGTTGTCTTCCTTGAAGTTCCAACGTTGTATGAACGTTTCTTTTGTACTAAACAGCAGTAATTTATAATATTTGATTTCATATATATGTATTACAATAAAGATGGCTCGGAGAGCCAGTTATCATTGCTCTAAAACGTGGGCAACCCATTCATAACTTTTGTCCCGATAGGAGATCAATTGTGTATCATTTAGACTACTTTTGTTCTGATTGAACACCAAGTGCCTACTTTTTTCTGCAAAGTTATAGGGCATTAACTCTGAACCTATTTTTGCATTTTTTTAGTTTTGCGATTACCTCGCTTGGGGAAGAGAGAGCTAATCATTTCGTACGTTTGTTCGATTTGTGCTTGTTTGGATTTGTCGGTTTCCTCTTCCTCTTGGTGTCTGGGAAGGGCTGCGGTTTGTGACTGTGGCACTCCCTGGACTTTTCTCTTACCTTTTTTGTGCACATTAGCAAGTGCATTAATTTTTCAACAAACTTATCTGGCTTAAAATCTGAAACATTGTAAATGAAATGTAAACCATTTTTCTTGTTTCTATACTAACTGTATGACCCATATCCAGTAATACGAATCTGTATGCTTATATCTTGTCCGCCTGTTCGTCTGTCTGTCCGTCCGTCAGTCAGTCAGTGGGTAAACAGACAAGTAATTTTCTTAACCTCAGTCTTTAAGAAAACTACAATTTTATCACAAAACACAAAGCAAAGACACAGCAAAGGTTTTTTTTGCTGACTTTGGCTATTTATTAGCCTAGTGGTTGGTCCAGAATAGACACTCTAACCTAGCCGAACCCTCTAGCCTACTCCAGACTGGTGAGTCCGTGACCAGGATATGATGAACGTGGTTGATTAAACTTCAACATTTCTAGAATAAGCTTATCTTAAAAACAATTGTGAAATAAAATCAAATAGGACAAAGTATAATTAAAGAAAAAGAAAAATATAGGTTTATTGCACTAATATAAGTGAATATTGTCCCGAGTTGAGATATCGAAGGACGCGAGCATGCCAGCGTCTGATGTTATCCGAACGAGGGACAATATTCACCAATATCAGTGCACTGATATTGATAAATATTGTCCCGAGTTTGGATATTGAAGGACGCGAGCTTGGGAGCGTCCGTAGATATCCAAACGAGGGACAATATTCACCAATATCAGTGCAATAACCCCTTTATTAAATAGCTATTAATATATTTTTCTGTTGTTTTGCTTCTCATTCTGTATTTCTGTTTGATTTGACGCTGCAAATTGCGCTTTCTGTAACAGTGCAAAACTGATATCGGAAAGTTATATCATTTTTACACAGTGCAATACCAACATGATATTATTCTTGCACTGATGCTGTTTTGTAGCGAATCTAGTCGTAAAACAAATTATTTGAGCAAACATCAGTCGAGTTGCTTTACTTACGACTTTCAAACTTTAAGAGTAAATTACATGATGTTTTGGTCCAGTGTAATGTGATATGTCATAACATAATACAACGTCATACAACCTAAATTATGGCGTCAACGTCATCTCCACAATGGTAATGAAGTTTGAGATTTATTAATGGTCGACAAACAAACATTACTGATCTAAAGAAAGCGTAAGAGTTTGATATTGCGTGCTGGTATTGAGAAATATCATTGTTTCTTGGATTTTATTGTATTTCTAATCAATTAATATTTATACCTTTATAATAATAATGGATACAAAGTGAGGCAAATCAGTTACATTCGAAAACGTACGAAAAGCACTAAGATTAGCTCTCTTCTCCCCAAGCGAGTAATCGCAATGCTAAAATGACTGAAAAATACAAGAACAAAATAACACAAGGCAAATCGCCTCGTAGAATAAACCACAAAGCAACAAAGAGTAAGACTAACACCGGGACCACCGCCTTAGAACGGCCAGTAGAATAAAGGCAGTTACAACTGCAGCTTGGAGAAGTGCAAATGCAACCGCAGAATGTTTCATTACTGCAGCATCAGCAACGTATGATAACACAAGAGCAGTCGCAATTACTGTTTCAAGAACAAAGCAGTCCATCCGGATATCACAGTTCAGTACAAATTGCGACTCCTGAACAAATGACAAATGCGTCCTACAATAGTTTACAGCCAATTCAACAGACATAGGCACCCTACTTCAAACTTGAATCAAAGTTTTTACAAAAATCTCGGGTTAACGCATTGAAAGGAACCAAGAAGCACAACTGTTTCAACATATAATCATGTACCCGCTAAATAGCAGTGTATGACCAACAATCAAGACAATTTTCAAACAAGCACAGCACAAAGTAGTGATATTATCACTCGACTGTCAATGAGTACAGTCCGTCAGTAGCCACCAGTGCTGCTGAATGAGGATGTTTCTAAACTAAAACACAGTTACCGCACATGGTGCTAAGTTACCGGTAACCAGATTACTGTCCTATCAAATTAAAAACAAAATTTACAATTAACTCAGAAGACAGACAGCATCCCGTTACACAGCAAACTTTTACAGCTAACCATGCTATAAATAGAACTTCATGTGCTACAAAAAAGGTAAGAGAAAAGTCCAGGGAGCGCCAAAACCACAAACCCGCCCCAGAACCAAAGAGGAAGAGGAAACCGACAAATCCAAACAAGCACAAACCGAACAAACGCACGAAAAACACCAAGATTAGCTCTCTCTTCCCCAAGCGAGGTAATCGCAATACTAAAAGGACTAAAAACACAAGAACAAAATGTCACACGGAAAGACATACAACAAATCGCCTCGTAGAAAAAACCACAAAGCAACAAAGAGTAAGACCAATACCGGGACCACCGCCTTAGAACGGTCGATAGAGCAAACCACCGTGGGGTTTAAAGCACTTTTACAGCTAGCTAACTTCACCCTGGGTCCCGATGCTACTCTTAATACAGAAATACATAAAAATTCGGTTCGCATAAAGGCTCCCAACTCAGTCAATGCATCAAAGCGAAAACATAAAAATCAAATTAATCATTATAAAAAAACAAAGACGAGTACTCATGACAAACCATATAGTGAAAACAACTGGCCTGTCTTCATTCTCAATTCAAAGTTATATAATTAAAATCAATTTTATGAAAAATGTAGGCCTTTTATAAAATATATTTTCTTTTGTGGGGAGGAATGTGATAGACACAGGTTCGTGTTATTTATTTTTATATTACTTTCAATTGACAGACAGATTTAGCTCTGTTACAATATTGATTTTCTACTTATTCCATTATCTAAAATGCATTACAAGCGACCAAATGACATTGACTTGTTTCAAAACTTTGTTTTCTTCCTTGAAGTTCCCACGTTGTGAGAAAATTTCATGTGTACGTTCTATATGTACTAAACAACACAAATTTAAAATATTTATTTCGTTTATATGTATTACAATAAAGATGACTCGGCCAGCCAGTTATCATTGTTAAAAAAGATGGGCAACCCTTTCATAACTTACATTTTTTCCCGATAGGACACCAAGTAGTTACGGGCATAAATCACTTTTGACTCGATAGGACACCAAGTGTACTTTATTTAGGCTACTTTTGTTTTAATTGAACACCAAGTGCCTAACTATTTCTTCTAAGTGTAAGGGCATTATCTCTGACCTACTGTTGCCTTCCCTGGACGGTTGAAGCAAATTTGCAAGTGCATTTATTTTTCAACAAACTGATCTAGCTTAAAACCTGAAATTGTAAATAAAATGTAAACCATTTTGCTTGTTTCTGTGATCATCGTTTGACCATTTCAAGTGATACGAATCTATATGCTTGTCTGTTGTCCTCCTTTTCCGTCAGTCGGTAAAAAGACAGTAATTTTCTCAACCTCAGTCTTCAGGAAAACTACATTCGAATTACAAAACACATACGAAGGCACTGCAAAGTTTTTCTGTTGACTTGGGCAATCTATTAGCCCAGTGCTTGGTCCGGACTAGACACTCTTACCTAGCCGGCACTCTTTAGCTTGCTTCAAAAGATATCCAGGACCATTAAAAAGTGTATAGAATATGCCCAGAAAGAGCCACAATCACAGAACATAACTTACAAATGGCAACAACAGGAAGGCCAAAAGACAATGGCAGATAGTATACAAGCCACAAACAAGAGAAAAGAAAAGATACCAGTTCCTTCTTCTCAAACAATTAGATCACAATGCTAGAAATGAGTTCAGAAACATAACAATAAGATAACGAACAAGACAAACGATTACAAATAGAATGGAAGACAACGATCAGGAATCGATACAATTACCTAACACCGTCCATCCAAGACACAAAAGGGAAAGAAGGGTGCACTTAAAGCAACGACGCCACAATCAAAACACTTCAAGCAGAAAGCCAAAAGGACACTTTCTTTCCCAAAACATTGGCCCAACGGCTATCCAAAAAAGGTAAGACGACAGTCCAGGGAATGCCACAATCACAAACCGCAGCCCTTAAAAAAATTCACCAGGACATACATGGAAAGGCATACAATGACAAAATATAGTGAACCACAGCAGAAGCACCGCTTTGGGACTTAAATCGAATGTACGTGGCCTAAGCCCTCGCCCTTAGTTCTGCCGTGGTATACACAAGACATTTGTTCAGTCCGCGAAAAGGGTATCTATCTCATCAGTGCAGCATCTCCGAGAAAATAAAAACCAAACGCATACAGAGATGAAACAGCAACGAGGACATAACTGAAATACTGAAGCAAAACAAATCCAAAGCCCGACCAAAGCCAGCGCATCAGGTACCAACCGACATACTTAAAAAGTCTTTAAGTCGGAGGCGTCACAGAGTCTGAGGCCCGACATGCCCGCGTGCAACCAAACAGGGAAGCAAAGTTACTAACCGTGATTGGGTTAACTGCCATGCATGCAGTCTGTCGTATTACATTTATGTTTTACCCAATCTTGATATATCAAAGAATGATTTCGTAAAAATTGTTTACAAACAACTATATGCATACCATCGCTTTTGTAAGACGAAAAAATCAGAGGGCATCAGATGAAAACTAGACAAAGTGCCCAGTGGGGCACGTATACCCCCGACCAGCGCTACCGCCAGTTTTTAAAGAGCACAAAGTATGTAGCTTTGACTCTGGAGATGGTAGTTATATGCTTTATGTGATAACATTGAAAAACTTCAATCACACATAATATGAAGCCCTTGACCTCAAAGATCAGGCACAGGTGCAGGGATTGAGCTTAATAAAAATTTAGCCCTATAACTATCACCATATACTAGGAAATTGATCAGTCTTTATAATATAAGCAAAACTGACATTTGTATGAAAAGTCTACGACCTTGATTTAAAAGCCATGCCCCAGCTTGGGGATGGTGCCAAGAAAAACTTTAGACCTATATATACCATCATGCTTAATATTAATGAAACCAACAAAAGGGTCTTCATAATATAGCTGTATAAATTTTAATGAAAATTTTAAGGTCACCTGCCTACTCAATGCCCTCTACATATCGGTAAAGAATCACAAAAATATCTTAAAGAATTTTTAGAGTTATTGCCCGCACAAGATTTAAATAACCAAGGGAGAAAACTGCAGAATGGAGTCAGAAAGTCATTCTTGAATGTGATATGCCTACTCAATGTCCGATACATACTGGTGAAGTATCATGAAAATATCTTAACATGTTTTAAAGTTATGGTTTGCACAAAATTTTTACAATTCTGGAGACAAGGAGAGATAACTCATGGACCAAGTCAGTTAGAGTTTTCTTTCTTGTACCTGACACCCTACCAAATGCCCTCTACAACCTGACAGTTTCCTGAAAATAGCTCAAAGGGTAGTTAGGAGTTATGGAGTGCACAATAATGAGTTTATGGACAGACAGATGGATAGATGGATGAATGGATGAATTCCATGCTGATAGCTATATCCCCTAAACCTCTCAGTAGGAGGATAACGAAATTCAACAAAAGGTCTTGATGGTATAGCTATATAAACTTAGATGCAAATAGTTTTACTTTTATATGAAATTTCTAAGTCTGTGACCTTGACCTCAAGGTCATACCCCGGGATGGGGATAATGCTGAGTAAAACTCTAGACCTGTATCTACCAACATGTCAAATATAGATGAAAGTCCTCAAAGGGTCGTGATGGTATAGCTATATAAACTTAAACACAAAAAACTTTGACTTTTTTATAAAAATTCTAAGTCTGTGACCTTGACCCCAAAGTCACCCCCGGGGTGGGGATGGTGCTGATAAAAACTTTAGACCTATATCTACCATCATGCCAAATATGAATGAAATCCATCAAAGGGTCTTTAAAATATGAGGTCTTATAAACTTTAACGCAAAAACTTTGACCCAAAGACAAAAATAAAGTATGAACAAATAATGCTTCAAAGGATGGACGGACAGACGAACAGATTTCTTGCTGATAGCTATATCTGCTCAACCGTTCAGTTAGGGGATAATGAAATATAATAAAAGGTCTTGATGATATGGCTATCTAAACTTAAACGCAAAATTTTTTACTTTTATATGAAAATTCTAAGTTCGTGACCTTGACCTCGGTCACATCCGTGTGGGGACCATGCGGAGAAAGACGCTAGGCCAATATCTACCAACATGTCAAATATAAATAAAATTCCTCAAGGGTCTTGATGATATGGCTATATAAACTTAAACACAAAAAACTTTGACTTTTTTATGAAAATTCTAAGTCCGTGACCTTGACCCCAAGGTCACCCCCGGGGTGGGGATGGTGCTGATAAAAACTTAAGACCTATATCTACCATCATGCCAAATATGAATGAAATCCATCAAAGGGTCTTCAAAATATGAGGTCTTATAAACTTTAACGCAAAAATTTTGACCCTAAGACAAAAATAAAGTATAAACGAATAATACTTCAACGGACTGACGGACAGACTAACAGATTCCTTGCTGATAGCTATATCAGCTCAACCTTTCAGTTAGGAGATAACGAAATTTAATAAAAGGTCTTGATGATATGGCTATATAAACTTAAACGCAAAAATGTTTACTTTTATATGAAAATTCTAAGTTCGTGACCTTGACCTGAGTCACATCCAGGGTGGGGATCATGCCGAGTAAGAAGCTAGGCCGATATCTACCAACATGTCAAATATAAATGAAATTCCTCAAGGGTCTTGATGATATAGCTATATAAACTTAAACACAAAAAACTTTGATTTTTTTCACGAAAATTCTAAGTCCGTGACCTTGACCCCAAGGTCACCCCGGGGTGGGATGATGCCTATAAAAACTTTAGACCTATATCTACCATCATGCCATATATGAACGAAATCCATCAAAGGGTCTTCAAAATATGAGGTCTTATAAACTTTAACACAAAAACTTTGACCCTGTGACTTTTTTTATGAAAATTCTGTCCGTGACCTTGACCCCAAGGTCACCCCCGGGGTGGGGATGGTGCTGATAAAATCTTTAGACCTATATCTACCATCATGCCAAATATGAACGAAATCCATCAAAGGATCTTTAAAATATGAGGTCTTATAAACTTTAACGCAAAAACTTTGACCCTGTGACGGAAAGACGAACGAACGAACGGACGAACGGAAAAGCGAAAACTATATACCCCCACATACTTCGTATGTCGGGGGTATAATAACTAACTGGTGTAAGAAACTGCAGAACGAAATGAGCTATGCCATATGTAAAGAAAAACGGGGGGGGGGGGGGGGGGGGCTAGGGGCGGGGCCTATATTAACAGTTAAAATGCAGATTGTGTCCGCGCACTCTAAACAAGCCTTTGCTGTTTAGGGCATATGCAGAAAGCAAAGACCCAGATTAGATCCACCTATTCTGAAAAAGGCTTTGCTGTCCTCTTACATGATCATTGGCTACAATAAAATATACTGATGTATAGAAAATAAATATATCACATTGTACGATTACGCTGGCTGCCCTGGATCCTGACCATTCATATATGCCCAATAATATGGCTAAAGGCTAGGCTTGTGGCCACGTAAAATCGATTTAAGGCCCCCACCCCACAAACGCCCCAGTAAGGTTTTACTGACCGTTCAGAGGCGGTGCTTGGGGAAGAGAGAGCTAATCTTAGTGCTTTTCATACGTTTGTTCGGTTTGTGCTTGTTTGGACTCGTCGGTTTCCTCTTCCTCTTGGTGTCTGGGAAGGGCTGCGGTTTGTGATTGTGGCACTCCCTGGACTGTTCTCTTACATTTTTTTATTATTTCTGTCATTTTATGTCTTTGCAATTGTGTCCTGGTGAAAATACTTATTTTGAATAGCCGTTTAACCAATTATTTGAGAATGTCCCTTTGGCTTTCTGTTTGTAGTGTTTTGATTGTGGTGCCATTGCTTTAAGTACGTCCTCCTTTCCCTTTTGGTGTCTTGGACGGACGATGATAGGTACGAGTAATTGTATCGATTTCTGATCATTGACTTCCTTTCTATTTCCTTTATGCGTGGCTCACAAAATTTGAAATACATACCGCAACAAAACTCTGGATACAGTCTATAGTTTTCGTAATTCGAAGTCTGCTAATCTTCAGATATACAGAACTATTCTCCGGAGTAATAATTTTCCATTCGCAGTTAACGTCAATATCTTCAAGTCCGCCGTCGTTTCTGAAGCCAAAGTACCCTGATGCGGTATCAATATCCCCACCGCATGAATATCTATCTATAAACATAATTCATAATCAATTGTTTGACGATATAATAAATTCTATATTTCAAGCCAAATAAGGACGAACTTCCTGCGTGATTCATCATACACAGTTGATTCTCGTTACCTCGACTTTGCTTATCTCAAAGTGAAAAACTAGTGCCTGTTTTACCACGAAAATCTAACAACAGGTAACAAAATATTGTGAAAAAGAGGAGAAATTTATTGTGGAGCAATGTCTCCTCTTTTCCCTATATTTTCAATATATCTCTAATTTCAGAAGTCAGATTATATATTCATTTGTGAAATGTGGTTGTTTGCTTTATGTTTTTCCTCAGTTAGGAAAATTAGGAGGTTTTTTCTTTTAATTTAGGTGATCTATTTAAACAGAATTTATTTCCCGTATCTTTCTAAGGATACTGTCTGAAAACTCAGAATAGCCTGTGCATTCACATAGTTCGATCAGTCGTCGCAGGGCATTCTGTGGATAGCAAATGATCCAAAGCATATTAAGGCAGGCAGCAAAGATTCTGGTCGGACTGCGCGGATGCGCAGGATGATTTAAGTCTTTGCTGGGCACGAATGCAATCTTGCATACATTGCTATGCCCCGGATAAAGTTCTTTTCTATACGTAAATATATTTTAATGCCTGGTTTGTCGTTTTGCTGTATTCTGGCTTCAGATCGTCATTAGGCCCTTTGCTTTGTTTGATCTATTTAGTTTTGATCATGAGTGTTTAACTATGAAGTTTCACAGATTAGGTAGAGGGTCCTAATGCTCACCGGAATTATATTTGTATTTTGGAGCTGCGCCATAATTAAAGGTGAGTTTTCGCGCGAATAAGACTAAGTTAAGCTCGCTAGTAAGTTTACCTTCTGACCTTTCCAAGGCGGTTGTTTCGTCGTTGATTGTTTCCTACCTCTCCTGCTTTTGGTGACTTCAATGTGACATTTTCTGGGTATCTTCTCTTATATATTTTAGCAAAACGTAAACTTTTCAGGGCAGGTATTTTACAGGGCAGATCACTGCCTTCGTAAACCCCCTCCTTCAAATGATCAGAGTGAAATGTCAAAATTTTGAAATTTTTTTTTGCCAGATGGCAAATGCATCGCAAATCCCAGCCTCTATACAGCTCGAACACTGATTGCTCGTTTACTTGTAATGGCTAATTTGAACTCATTTTTTTCGATAGCTTAAGGAAACAAACATATAGGAACTTTTTCTTATTTTATGATGAAATTGTATTTTGTGGTATGAAATTGTATTTTGTGGTATTCATCGAGGCGATTCTAATGAGTACACTTAACATACCATTATTGTATATAAGATTAAAAAGACTTCCCAAAATCATCGTCATTTGCTTCCTGACCTTGCGCCATGATGTACCCTCAGTGGTTCGATTTACACATGTTTCGAGTAAAGGGGCAGTGTCAAAAAGGCCTGTTTTTGGACTATAATCCTCTTAATCCTCTTAAATAACCCCACATGTATTGGCTTTATGGACGTAAAATATTTGTTGGAATGAAGCAATCGTTTGAAGGAAATATCAAAATTAAGTGGGTGGGGTTGTGTGTCCCTATCCCAACTAGTGATAAACAAATGCTTATACAGCTTTACTACTATTATATAATTCTATAACCGTATTGACTTTGAATACATATATGTGACTTTTTAAAGGCATGCTATTATTTATGCTGTAAGAAGCAGAATAGAGGAGGCAGTTGTATTTTTTTTCGTAGAGACGCAGATTATACTGTGCAACAACAAAAGAGGCGAAGGTAAATATATATATATATATATATATATATATATATATATATATATATATATATATATAAATATATATATATATATATATATATATATATATTATATATATATATATATATTCTTACGACATGAAAGCCGTAACAAAGGAATGAAGCTTAGCTGAAAAAATATTCCGTCTTTCCTGGGAATCGAACCCGGTCCTCCCGGATAAAAATCCAATGCTCTAACCACTGAGCCAAAGAGTCGACTCCCTGACGCAGTTGTCAGAGATTGTATATATACTTAGAAGTTATGCGTAATCTGCCAAGGCAGGTAATCGAAGGTAGGAGTGCTAGGCCGTAACACTCCCCCTTTTCAAGGAAGTCATCATTTATGATGACGTGAAGCCAATTTCGGCTAAGTAAAGTCCTATCCCGGACGAGCCCCCATCTTACGACATGAAAGCCGTAACAAAGGAATGAAGCATAGCTGAAAAAATATTTCGTCTTTCCTGGGAATCGAACCCGGTCCTCCCGGTTAAAAATCCAGTGCTCTAACCACTGAGCCAAAGAGTCGACTCCCTGACGCAGTTGTCAGAGATTGTATATATATTTAGAAGCTATGCGTAATCTGCCAAGGCAGATAATCTAAAGTAGGAGTGCTAGGCCGTAACAATATATATATATATATATGCACATTTGCATCTTTAAAACAACACTGGCAGATATGATATATTTCCTAAAATTAATAATAATATTGCCAACCTTCAATATGTCATTTTATCACATGACGTGAAACACGCTCAGATGCTTTTAAAATAATACTGAGGCTATCATTATTACAACTGCAACAAAATAAATTATCGCGTTAGAATTTTAATTATTTCACAGGGCTCCAGGGGTTATGTGCCTCTGCTCTTGGGCTATATTCATGTATAAAATAATGGTAAAAATGTAGAAAATCACACTTTAAAGGAAAACAACTGAAACTTGCAACAATGAGCAACAATGACAGAGGGTAACTTTGACATCAAAATTCTGCCCCCAGTGGGTTATGTGGCCCTGCCCCGGGGCTATTTACATGTCTAAAATAATGAAAAAATGTAGAAAATAAATCACAGTTCAAAAAGAAATTTTTGAAACTTGCAACAACGGGTCGCAATGACAGAGGATATCTGTTGACAACAAAATCCTGCCCCAGTGGGTTATGTGCCCTGCCCCGGGAATATACACATGCATAAAATACTGAAAAAAAAATGTAAAAAAAAAAAAAAGAAAGTTCAAAGAGATACTGTGTAAACTTGCAGCAGTGGGTCACAATGACAAAAAGTATCCATTGACATCCAAATTTTTTCCACAGAGATTGTGTGGCCTGTCCTGGGGCTAAATTTTAACATCTCTTCAGCAGTCAAGTGAGCGTTCCAGGACAAATGGCCCTCTGGTTTTAGTTTTGAGTGGGGAGGAAGGTTGAGACTTGGTCGATCGGGTTACAGGAAACACAGATTTTTGGCCTAAGTTTTGATCAGATCCTCTTGAAACTTACGTACATGTAGGTGAGTGATAAAAGCTACGATAAGTTCGAAAACTGGTGAGGTCAACCTGTCTGTCATGAAGTTATGTCCACTTGACTGCTGAAAATGCATGTGTCTGACCTTGTCATCACCGTAAGTCCTTCAGTTTTTGATGGGATCTTCCTGAAACTTACATATATGTAAGTCAGGGATAAAAGCTCGGATAAATTTTTGGATGTTGATGTATTTATCAAAGAGTTAAGATACCTTGTTTGCTGAGAATGCCTATTTTGGACCTTGTCATAACCATAAATCCTGCGTAAAAAATCAGCGTCTTCATGAAACTAACACAAACATTTAACTCCGAATTCGCAGTATTTTTATCTCTGACTCCAGCTTTTTGGAAAGTAGAAAACTAAACTCGAACTTTGTCTGGCAGACAGCATTTTACTTTAATTTTCAAAATAATAGTGAGAACCCTGAAACATATATGGGTATGTTGGGGATAAAAGCTCTGATGACTTTGAAAACTGGCTACCTGGTCATATCTGTCATAAGGTTATATCCCCTAGATTCCTGAAATTGCAGTTTTTCATCTTTTTATCACCATACGTTTTGAAGGCAAGGGACAAAAGCGCGGATGACAGGTAATGTCAGGCTATTTCTCATAGTTATGTCCCCTTGAATGCTGAAAACCGGCTATTTTGGACCTAAAATTGTCAGCAACATAACTTCTTCAATTCATATTCATTTTTTATTCAGTTAAAAAAGATATTTTCTTATTGCTGCTCTTAAACATAGATTGTGGATACTTGTGAGAACCTCAATAATATAGTTCTAATGAGTAACCAAAACCCATTATTCAATAGGTGTGCTTTCAAAATGCCTTAGCTGTCCAATCTTTGCTTGGTGCACGTGAAAGCTTTGCCCAAGTTCAAATTTAATCACACCATAAATTCATGAACTGTTACCTCAGTAGTGAATACATGTAGTTTGATCCTTCAGGTTACAAAACCAACAATGTGGTATGTGTGGCAAGCAAAGACTCGGGTCAGCCTAGGCATCCACCAGTCTGATCAGAGTCCTTGCTGTTATTGTTGGTTTTGCTAAGTGATGGCTCATATGTATTCCATGTTAGGTCAAATTTATATGTGTTTTCTTAATTTTACAAGTATTTAATTTTATTAGCGATGAAATTGGTTTTGAATAAAGTATGAAACTTGAACACATACTGGTGCAATTTTTTAAGAACAATATCTTTCTTTTTTGAAGTAGTGTACTACACAGATATATTCATTCAAGTGGAAAATAAATGCTATAGACAATTTTTACTTCATTAAAGACAAGTTTATCTCTCTATACATTATTGTAGGCTATTTTTAGTGCTGCACATGTACTTTTGTACACACTTTTGGTGTGTAATGATGTAAACAATGGGTGACATTGAATTTGGTGTGAGAGCAATTTAGGTGCCTTTGTTAAAAAATTGATATCTTTAGTTCTGTGCTGAGAA
This sequence comes from Anodontia alba, assembly GCA_964016985.1. Classification (NCBI taxonomy): domain Eukaryota; kingdom Metazoa; phylum Mollusca; class Bivalvia; order Lucinida; family Lucinidae; genus Anodontia; species Anodontia alba. Next base: position 16,956,314 of record OZ024831.1, on the reverse strand, counting down.
TGATGAAATCACAAAACCTGTTTCAACATAGAAAAAATAATTTCAATGAAATTTATTCATCACAGATCAAGAAATCTACAAAATAAATTGCCACTTTTTAAAGGCTTCAGCAGCACATTTACACTTTCAATTGACTTCTTCTTTCAGTTGTATATGAAGATTGAGGTATGAACGTTATGTTGAAATAACATAATATGTCCAACAATTTGACTTTATACATATATCCAAACCCATTTTTCACCACTATTTCATCCAGTTTGGACTATTGTACTGATTATCCCCCTTAATTACTCATTTCAAAGCAAAACTATGTTATAAATCTAATAATTATTTGTAGTTCCCGCATTGCTTTCTGTTTATTCTATATGTATTGTGATACTAGCATTGGGGTCACTGTCTTCAATTGTTGCCCACTTTGCTTTCTGTTTTACTAGTGTGTTGTGATGCTAGCATTTTGGTCATCTTCAACAGCTGCCCATTTTGCTATCTGTTTTACTAGTTGTGATTAAGGGTAGCATCGGGACCCAGGGGAAAGTTGGCCGGCTGTGAAAGGGCTTTAACCCTCCCCCCCCCCCCCCCGCCCCGTACCAAGGCGGTGGTTCCGGTGTTAGTCTTACTCTTTGTTGCTTTGTTGGTTTATTCCACGAGGCGATTTGTTTTATGTCTTGCATTGTGTTATTTATTTTGTTCTTGTGTTTTTCAGCCCTTTTAGCATTGCGATTAACTCGCTTGAGGAAGGGAGAGCTAGTCTTGGTGCTTTTCATACGTTTGTTCGATTTGTGCTTGTTTGGTCTTGTCTGTGTTTTCTTCCTCTGGGTGCCTGGGAAGGGTTGCGGTTTGTGATTGTGTCACTCCCTGGACTTTTCTCTTACCCCTTTTTTATCTATATGTTTTATATTAGGTTTCAATTCTATCTTTTTATCCATTTTACAAGCCGTTTACATGCTCTCTGTCTGACTTATTACTTAAATCTTTGAGCCAATATATACGTTGATGTCATTCATGACGTCATAGTAGTTGATGTTTATCATATTAATTGCGAGAATTTACAACTGTCCGTGACATGAACGGATAATCCGTTTTGAAATTGTTTTACTAGATTTCATGGAGCTTTATAATGTATACAAAAATACAACCGCTTAATCTGGCACATTGTCAAACATTAAAACTGAAATATAGACTGTATTTGGTTGACGTAGTGAGGTCCGTTTTCTATTCATTAAACAACTCTGGTAAAACAAACATTTCTAGTTGCTGAATAATTATACATACTATCAGAACCAGAGATATCTAGGCTGATGAGAAACAAAATCAACAACAAAAATGTCAAAATTATAAAGACGCTGTATGACACAAATACCGAGAGGATAACAGGTATCCAACAAATGCAAAGAAGATAAAAAGAAACTAAATGGTTTGGAGTATATGCTCAGGTTGTCTCACTGGCAAAGGATTCAGAGAATAAAAGTCTGATTTTACAGACTTAGCAATAAATGTTTACAAGCTGAAATGCCTCGTTTTCTCTAAATTCATAAAAACTACATATACTCCAGGAATTGAATCGACCGAGGCAGGTAACAAAATTAAGATGGGTTGTTGTATAGGCACAAGGTCAAATAAAATAACAGAAATCATTCAGCGATATGATGCCAGTGAGTCTGATTCAATCTATTATACCCGCCTTATGGTAGTGGTAAGGTATTGCGGGATACCCTACGGTGTCTGTCCGTCCATCCTTCCGTCCGCGTTCGTTTCTATATATCTCCTCCTACAGTTTGCATCGGATCATGTTGAAACTTGTTGGAGAGTTACACCATGAGAAGGTACAGCGCAAATTGTTTTGAGTTTACGGTACACCATCTTTTTTATAGAATTATTACACGTCCATCCGTCCGTAGTTTCGTTTCCGGACAATAATTTGAGTAAACATGAATGGATTTTCACCAAACTTGGTATGTGTCTTGATATTATTAAGATACGTGGTCACGGTGTTAGTCTTACTCTTTGTTGCTTTGTGGTTTATTCTACGAGGCGATTTGTTGTATGTCTTTCCGTGTGTCATTTTGTTCTTGTGTTTGTCAGTCCTTTTAGTATTGCGATTACCTCGCTTGGGGAAGAGAGAGCTAATCTTAGTGCATTTCGTACGTTTGTTCGGTTTGTGCTTGTTTAGATTTGTCGGTTTCCTCTTCTTTTTGGGGTCTAGGAAGGGCTGCGGTTTGTAATTGTAGCACTCCCTGGACTTTTCTCTTACCTTTTTTGGATTGCTAATGGGAACATTTCGTGAATTTTTGACGAAATTTTAATTATCTGCTCGCAATACGTCCATAAGTTCGTTTCCGGTCGATAACTTGAGTAAATGTCAATGGTTTACAACAAACTTGGCATGTGAATTGATGTGGTAACTATTTGGTTTCGAAATGCTATTGGGTAAATTGTGTAGTTCTTTTACATTTATCTGCCCACGACATGTCTGTATTTTCATTTCTAGACGATAACTTCAATAAATGTCAACGGTTTTTCACTAAGATTGGTGTGTGCATTGATTTTGTAAATATCTGGTTTGGGATAGCTAATGGCCGAAATTTGTCAATTTGTGCCAGATTTATTAGCTCCGGACATGATAGTGGCGGGATATTATCGTTTCACGTTTTTTTTAGGGCAGGAGTGGGCACTTTATTGGAAAAAATATGTTGCTATGCTTTCAGACCAACCGTTATCACAACAATGAGAACATTACAATTGCAGAGTGAATGGTGGCTTCATCAAAACCGCACACCTGACTGAAAGAAAATGTCATGACAGGCTCGGAAATAAATGCTGTTATCTTTAGCAAGATATAACAGGCTGCCCTTGATGACTTTCTTTGGTTGTTAGAAAATAAACTGAGATTGTTGGCATTTGTCAGTTTCTACCTAAATCAGGCCAGGGTATACACAGACGAATGTTTGTCATCTAATTGTCAGTACGATATTTAAGCACACCAACATGAATCTGGTATTCTTAAGGCTCAAATACATTCACATAGCGCTTCTGACAGAAAGCAGACAAACTGATTTGATAAAGTCAAAGGATGGCACCATCAGGGCATAGCACTGCTGGTGCAGTGCAGGAAGTCAAACCGTTGGATACTGCGTACATATCGCCTCTGTTTTGTTGTCGTAATTAGGTTATGACAGGCATCAGCCAGATAAAGGCATAAAACATCTGAGATCTGGCTATCTGAAAAATATATATGATGCAAAGGCGGGTTGATAATAGGGGAGAGGATAACTCAGGAATAACACATGTTTCTTCCTAATACTGGGGTCTAAATGACTGTAAGAGGGGTGTTATAATCCTTTCTCTGAGAAAAGTCATGAAAATCAGATAAGACGAAAACTGAAACATGATGACAATTAAAGTTCAGGGTTAAAATCAGTCGATCAGTTGTAACAGTGTGTTGTGTGTTGTAACAAAACCAAGTGAAATTAGCAACAAATTAAATATGTCAGAACATATAGTCTACACAATGAAAATGCGCCATCTATTTTAGACAACAATATCTTAAACAGACGACGCGTTTTCAATGGCTTTATATATAATTATGTATATTATGCTTATACTTTTCATTTCAGTACTCAATGTTCTCACTGACTTAAGAATAATGGTCAGCCATTACTGCAAACTTTGTGAATTACGGAGAAAGCTAGAATAATTGTGAATATTCTTAAGGCATTATCCGAGGCATGTTCAAAACTTTTTAAAACGCAATGTATACTCGCACAGGATTTACCTGTACAAAACCAATACGAAACGGATGACTGATCATAACTGCATAATTGTGTATAAATAAACTTGAAATCCACAAACCGGTTCTTTTGCAATTTCGATTGCTTTTAAAAGCATTTACGACTGTGAGGAAACATGTTATTTCATCACAAATCACATAAAATAAGGTCTAATGACGTATTGTGAAACACGAAATTAAATGACTTAAAACCTACTCAATTTTTCTCTGAAAATCACTTATTTTATTTTTTAGATAATTCGAATTCTATTTGCGAAAATTGCAAAAGCTTCATATCACAGTAATGCATACAAAATGCTGCAAGGAAAAGGTAGGTAAAAAATTCGAGATGTTTATAAATGAGCCTGATAGAGGTAAAAAGTGTGAGAAAAAATCAAAATAATTCAAGAATTTACCTCAGAAAACGCCTGTTTTATCTTGTGAATTACTTCATTTCTATTTACACAAGCTATAAGTTCTTTCCATCAACGTAAACTGTAACCTCCTCTTGAGGGACAGGTTTCTCAGAAAACATTAAATCGACGTTTTCCATTCCAAAAAAAAAACACCTTTTAAAAGTTTATATATCAATATTAATTTTCTACATATAAAAAAAACACTTGTTGGATACAATCCGGAAAAAGTGCAATCTTTGTTCAAAAGTGTTCCTCCTTGACATTCAGGTTCCCTTTGATAATTGCGCTCATTTGCCCATAATACATACAGCTCCTGACGTAGCATTATTCACCCCAAAAAGGAGACGTCTTGTGAAGTTTATACATGTATGTCAGTTAATTATCCACTGATTAAGAAAGATTTCTAAACTTACGTTGAAATGTGTGACAAATACATTTTATTTGTTTCCGCCTGTTATACCCATTGAAAACGTGTTAAAACAACAACTTGGACGGATCTAGCATTCACATTTATTGAGCTCTGGCTATTAACGAACAGGTTCATCCAGTTTTATGTAAGCTTTCCAAGTTGTCGCACGGGAATAATGCTTTGGGGCTCAAAGCGTTATTTACATTCAAAGGATGACAAATAACTTCGCCAACTAGTGGAACAGAACATGCTTCTGACACTAGAAAAATGACTTTTGTTCAGCTAGATCCGTGATTGTCGGTTTCATACTGATAATCATAAACTAAACAGTAAAGATGTGGCCAGATCCCCCTTAAAACTCTTTAGCCTGTGACCTTGAAGCAAATTAATGTTAGAACCACTTTCATTTCGTGCAAAGTATAGTAGAAAACCATTCAAATATCCGAGGCATGTTCAAAACTTTTTAAAACGCAATGTATACTCGCACAGGATTTACCTGTACAAAACCAATACGAAACGGATGACTGATCATAACTGCATAATTGTGTATAAATAAACTTGAAATCCACAAACCGGTTCTTTTGCAATTTCAATTGCTTTTAGGTTTATTCATAGCAATTGCGTTGGCAATGGTTATAAAACGGATAGAAAATGTTACTGAAATCAGTTATATAAAAACCTGTAAGTTGAGACTGAGTGCCAAAAGCATACCTTTTATTGTTGTTTAAAGGGATAAACAAATGTCATTTTGTTTTCAGTTTATAGGTGTTAACAAAATTGAGTTCCGGTCAGGAATCAGTCAAAGGTGCCCCTTATTCAGAAAGACCCAGGTTTGCAGGCACCAAATAAAAATATTCATAAGACCAAGCTCATTATTTAGATCGATGCACATTTCACTGTCAGACAGCTGGCACAAATGGCAAACTTGGGTTTACTCACTGTCCATTTCATTCTTAAGAAATTCTTATGGTTGTGAAGAAAAGTGCTCGCTGGATCCCCCATAGACTCACCTGTGATCAGAAATGTACGGAGTGGAAATGGCAAAGCAATTGCTGTTGAACTATCTGAAATGTCAAAAAGGTGTTTGATAGTCTCATAACTGTTGATGAAGCATTGGTCAATTTTTATGATCCTAAGCTGAATGTTGATAACAGAATATGGGCTCTGAAACATGCCAAAAAAGCCAAGTAGCAATTTAGAAAGGAAAAAATTAACATATTATAATAATACATCTAAATAAGTGACCAGCAAGATCAAAGATGAAACACCTGTCATAAAGGCGTGTTCTGTGTCGTGCCCTTTGAAATTCAAGAAAGCTTACTACCAAGATTATTGTTCTCTATTTTTTATACTGCTTCTTACAGCAGAAACAATAACATGCATTTGAGAAGCAACATATATGTTTTCAAAGTCATATAAGGTAATGAAATTATAATATAGCTGTAAAGCTTTGTATACATTTATTCATCACCAGTTCGGTTAGGGGCTAAGTTACCCACCCACTTAATTTGAATATATCTTCCCAACTATTGTTCCATTCCAAGAAATAGTTTGCATACATAAAGCCAGTTATGGATTACTTGAAAGGATGAAAAAGAAAATCGGCTTGAGTCCAAAAACCAGGCGTTATTGACACTGCTCCTTTTCATGATCCAGAAGATGTTCGAGCCATTGAGGTTCGACTGTATATTTAAATACTCGTAATTACTGTTGAGCAGAATGAGAGAGTACGTTGCATTGAATCCTTCGTCGTGGACACTGTTATCAGAATGAAAATATATAGACATAATTTCTTTGGAGGTTAGTTTTACTAGATGGTATTCGATACAGTATGTACCCAGAAGCGTGTCGCTGGTAAACACCTGAAAATACAATTCAAATAGTAGAGGTAACTTTCAGAGGAGAACATTTAGTGTACTTTAATTGTATTGAAATCATCAGCCAAGCATACCATTATACTTATGATGTTTTATAAAACATAAACATTAGTTATAGTCTTACTCTTTGGTGTTTTGTGGTTTATTCTACGAGGCGATGTGTTGTATGTCTTACCTTGTGCCATTTTGTTCTTGTGTTTTTCAGTCCTTTTAGCATTGCGATTACCTCGCTTGGGGAAGAGAGGGAGCTAATCTTAGTGCTTTTCGTACGTTTGATCGATTTGTGCTTGTTTAGATTTGTCGGTTTTCTCTTCCTGTTGGTGTCTGGGAAGGGCTGCGGTTTGTGATTGTGGCACTCCCTGGACTTTTTTCTTATCTTTTATTGTTTTTCGATAATATATACCTTATTTTATTTTATTTTTTATTATTAATTTTTTTTATTATTTTTATTTATTTATTTTTTTTTACTATTTTTTGGAATTCATAATGGAAATTAGGAAAATAGATTCCAAAAGAAAATGAACACACTCATAGAACTAAGAGTAGCCGAAGTGTCAAGATTTCTGGTTATAACTAGCTATTGTCAGTCAATAAGGCCTCATCATTGACCCTCATACAGACTTTCCCGGTGTTAGTCTTACTATTTGTTGCGTTGTGGTTTATTCTACGAGGCGATTTGTTGTATGTCTTTCCGTGTGTCATTTTGTTCTTGTGTTTTTTCAGTCCTTTTAGTATTGCGATTACCTCGCTTGGGGAAGAGAGAGCTAATCTTAGTGCTTTTCGTACGTTTGTTCGGTTTGTGCTTGTTTAGATTTGTCGGCTTCCTCTTCCTCTTGGGGTTTGGGAAGGGCTGCGGTTTGTGATTGTGGAACTCCCTGGACTTTTCTCTTACCTTTTTTAAAAATCCCAGAATTGGCTAAATGACCAAAAGTCCAGATAGATCAGTGTGACCTTTTTGCACAAATAGGCAATTAAAAAGGAAGATATATAAAAAAAAAATAAAAAAGAAGTAAGAACAAAAACACAATATTTCCTTTTTACGTCTTGTATACTTCTCGGTGGTTCAGTTTGATGCGCGTCCAACTGGTGATCAGGAAATTGTGGGTTCGAATCTGTGTATATCTAATTTGAACCTATGTATATCTAATGGTGCAGTTTCCACCACAATTTATGATTAACGGGACGATTTTGACATAGTCAATTTTCCTTTTCTTGATGGCGATGTCCCCCGGCGTACCTCATATGCGGTATACATATCTCAACTTATTAGATTCGCCAGAGCTTCTTCAAATTTTAGTAACTTTAACTGCCATAATAAAGCCCTTACTGCCAAACTTCTTAGGCAGGGCTATCGTTATTTTAAACTTCGTAAGGCGTTTTCGAAACTTTATCGCAGACACAGTGCCTTAGTAGAAAAATATATCGTAAGCCTGAAAACACCTGCAACAAGGTATATCGGAACCAGATTTGTACGATGACTTAGTGTATATATTAGTAAAATTGTGGGAAAATCTAACTTTTCGGAGCAATTCAGAAATCTAATTAACCGTTAAAAGAATTGGCAATAGCCTGGATATTATGCGGCAGACTGCATGCCTAGTTGTCAACACATCATTGTTGATGGCTATGCTTCATTCTTTAATTGAACGACGGCGGTTCGGGATTCAGACTCAATGACGGCCTCTTCGTAAAACTTTAAACAGTGGGTTGGGGCTGACGATTTGTCTTTGGCTTGGCCCGCCGTGGTTCAGCTATTGGTTTTCATTTACCCTGGCATACAGTAGAATTAGCCATGAGTACTCATCTTTGTTTAACATTGTGATTAGTTTGAGTTTTATGTTTTCGCTTTGATGCATTGACTGAGTAGGGAGCCTTTTATGCGAACCGAATTTTCATGTATTTCTGTATTAAGAGTAGCATCGGGACCCAGGGTGAAGTTGGCTAGCAGTAAAAGTGCTTTAACCAACCTCCCCTCACGCCCCACCCCCCACCCGCCCCCGTCCCTCCGGTTGTTTATTCTACTGACCGTTCTAAGGCAGTGGTCCCGGTGTTAGTCTTACTCTTTGTTGCTTTGTGGTTTATTCTATGAGGCGATTTGTTTTATGTCTTACCTTGTGTTATTTTGTTCTCGTGTATTTCAGTCCTTTTTGCTTTGCGATTACCTCGCTTGGGGAAGAGAGAGTTATTCATAGTGCTTTTCGCGCGTTTGTTCGTTTGCGCTTGTTTTGTTTTGTCTGTTTCCTCTTCCTCTTGGTGTGTGGAAAAGGCTGCGGTTTGTGATTGTCGCACTCCCTGGACTTTTCTCATTTTTTTTTCTTTTGTCATGCCATGTTTTTCTCTTAGAGAATTTCACCCCCACCTTCCCGACTATTACTATATCAAAGTCGGGTTTGTGGGGTATTGCATTTCCATCTGTTTCTGATGAATGAGACCATAAAACTCTGCCCAGATGCCAATAAAATGATGTTCTGTTATGCAATTAATGTAATACTGATAAGACAGGTAACTAGAAACCAACACACAAATTTTTTAAATATAAAACACAATGAAGTAGCTCAAAACCGATTCTAAAATCTACATCTGCATAAAAAATTAATGAAATTACACATTTTAAACGGTTTTCTATGTTGAAAAATAAAGATTTTAAGACTATATATTACAGTGCAGGGAACCAGTGTTATCAGAGAAAAGTAGTCTCCCAGGTAAATCTGGTTGATACCACCTGTTGTGAACAGACTCCTTAGTGTAAGAGAGCTGAGAGCAGTAGCCATAAAACATCCGGTTGAATTATCAATTGAGCATGATTTTTTTTTTTTTTTTTTTTTTTTTTTTTTTTTTTTTTTGCCACTTTTTTTCTAAGAGAAAAACTTGTCATGTTAACACTATTTTGTGGATCATGAAATATTTTTACCGATATTCTCTGCCTTCCGCTGATTCAAGAAGAGCAATTGTCAGTTTCAAGCGAAAGAATTGCACAATACTTATTAACCGCTTAGAGGATTAATAAAAGTCTAAAATATTGCCTTTGGAAACAAAGAATACAGAACAGACAGAAAAACGGAGTCTCGATTTTATTGAGATTCTTCATAAGCAGTAACAAAGTTTGCAACACTGCTTACGCCCTCTAACGTTTACATGAGAAGAACTCCATTTCAAAGATACCACAATAGGCCCAATGATCCCAAAGGAAATGAAAATATAATCTGCACTATGTTGAAGTACGGAGAGCTGTTCTACGGCCGCCATACAGCACTGACACCAGCTGCAGTGAAGTAAATTAGAAGTCTAAAAGATTACCTTTGGAAACAAAGAACACACTACAGACAGAAAATACGGAGTCACCGGTTTTATTGAGACTCTTCATAAGCAGTAATGATGTTTGCAACACTGCTAGCGTATACATAAGCAGCTCTGTTTTCAAGAATACCAAAATGGCCCAAAGGATCCAAAAGGAGAAAATATGATCTGCAATATGGTGAAGTACGCTAAGCCTGCCAAGTAAAAAGGCCCTCCCAAGGGTTTTCGGGAATAGGGGAATAAGGCCATTTATTTCAGGGGAAAAAGGAACAAAAGTCTAAAACTGAAGGGAACAGGAGAACAAAGGAAATTTTGGGGAACAGAGAACATAGAAAGTCAAGATTTTGATTTTGGGGAACAAAGGAAAATGCCGATTTTTTTCAGGGGAACAAGGGAACAGGTATCTCCCCTGGGAGGGGCTCAGTAAACGTGCGGTAAAACATGTGTGACCTCATTGGGTTGACTGGGCCATAGAACCCCAACACAAACAATACGTCTTGTCACCCTCAACACATAAAACGATTCTGCCTAGCTAAAAAGGTAAGAATAGCCGTAGTATCTGACTATAATTCAGAGAATCGGATGTAACGCCTGCTTAAAGCGCCAACCATTTAATATGAAAACAAAAACTGTATTTGTCCTAATAATCGCTCTCTCCTTAAAGGCAGCCCCACACTGCTTTGTCTGAATTTTGATAATTAAGTAAATAAAGGGCTATAATTCAACCGAAATGTTTCGATGATAACCAAAATCAAACTTGACCTCTTTGCTATAATAATATACCATCCTGCAAACTTTGAATTCTCTTACCTTTTCTTGAATAAAATCATTTTTTTCCCTTCAAAAGTTATTGACGGGAAACAATGTCTTTACCTTTCATTTTACCCCAACAAAAAAAAAACTAAGTTGAAAAAGGGCCATAACTTGGCCAAAATTTTGTGGATGAGTACCGATATCGAACTTATAATGGACAATAATATATCCTTCTGCAAACTTCCGATGAAATCGATGCATCCCTGTAAAAGATATAGAGCGGAGACCACTATCAATACAACAACAAAAGCTAAGCCGAAAGAAGGCCATTGCCAAAATTTTGCGAATGATTACAAATATCAAACATGACCTGTATTTTATAATGATATATCCTTCTGCAAACTTCTAATGTAATCAATGCATCACTGCAAAAGTTATAGAGCGGAAACGAATAACAAAACACAACAAAAACTAAGTTCAAAAAGGGCAATAATTTGGCCAAAATGTTGCGGATGATTACCAGTATTTAATTTGACTTGTATTTTACAATGATATATATATCCTTCTGCAAACCTTCAATCAATCCACCCTTGCAAAAGTTACTGAGCGGAAAGAATATCAACATAACAACAAAAACTAAGTCGAAAGAAGGTCAAAACTCGGCCAAAATTTTTCGAATGACTACCAATATCGAACTTGGCCTGTATTTTACAATGATAAACCCTTCTGCAAACCTCTGATGAAATCGATGCATCCCTTTAAAACTTACTGAACGGAAACCAATAGCTTAACTCAACAACAGAAACTAAAGTCGAAAAAGGATCATAACTCAGCCACATTTTGGCGGATGATTACCAATATAAAACCTGACGTGTATGTGACAGTGATATAAACTTCTGCGAAGTTTGAACGATATCTATGCATCCCTTCAAAAGTTATTGTGCGGAAAAGAAAAGTATGACTACGACATCGACGATGCCGATGATGACGCCGACGCCGCGGACGATAAAGGCGACGACGTGGACGGATAGCATGATCCCTGTGTGTCTGCTATGCTAAGCAGGCGACACAAAAAAACAATCAGCTCAGCTAAGGCAACGTATGAAAACGTTTTAAAATAACTGACAGAATGACATTGTGCGGAATTACTAATTTAAGAAGGGATAAGACAATGGCACACATAATACGTACACGACGACAGTTAAAGGATTAGCAGAATGAGAAACAAATTGTACCGTTTATGTCAACATTTAATCCACACAGTCAGGAAATATGAGGAATTATTAAACTCAGCCGAAATATCTTAGAAAAGCGTCACTCTACGAAATCTATACTTAAACGGAAACTGTTGTCGAAAAGCAAATGCAAAGCCTGAAAGATAGAATTGTTTCCAGAGCAATGTCTGACAGTAAAGCTGCAGCAAATAAAGTCTAAAAGTACTGTGTTTTATGTAACGCCAAAGTGTCATGCGAGGTTATCACAAAACGTAGAGGATGAGGTGAAATTAACATGTGTCAGCACACAGAGTCCACAGCCAACACATAAGAGATCAGACAACACGACTTATTTGAATACATACTAAAAAACGTTCAGAAGAGGACCCAAAGCATTTTATAAAATGTGAAAAACGAACAAGAAAATCAAAAGAGCCATATTTTATTATATTGTTTAGACCCAAACTAAACGGACATTAAATCAAGGTTGGTTTTTGTTTTTTTTGCGCGCGTGGGAGGGGGGTGGTGGTTATCCAGATAACGTAGCGTTAACATTAATAATGCCGTCACCCTGCTAATATATATTGAAACGTGTTGAAGGCTAACATTTAAACATTAGTTATGGTTAATAGATAAGGTCACATAATACGTACACGACGACAGTTAAAGGATTAGCAGAATGAGAAACAAATTGTACAGTTTATGTCAACATTTAATCCACACAGTCAGGAAATATGAGGAATTATTAAACTCAGCCGAAATATCTTAGAAAAGCGTCACTCTACGAAATCTATACTTAAACGAAAACTGTTGTCGAAAAGTAAATGCAAAGCCTGAAAGATAGAATTGTTTCCAGAGCAATGTCTGACAGTAAAGCTGCAGCAAATAAAGTCTAAAAGTACTGTGTTGTATGTAACGCCAAAGTGTCATGCGAGGTTATCACAAAACGTAGAGGATGAGGTGAAATTAACATGTGTCAGCACACAGAGTCCACAGCCAACACAAAGGAGATCAGACAACACGATTTATTTGAATACATACTGAAAAAAAACGTTCAGAAGAGGACCCAAAGCATTTTATAAAATGTGAAAAACGAACAAGAAAATCAAAAGAGCCATATTTTATTATATTGTTTAGACCCAAACTAAACGGACATTAGATCAAGGTTTTTTTGTTGTTTTTTTTTTTTTTTTTTTTTTTTGTTGTTGTTTTTTTGCGCGCGTGCGGGGTGGGGGGAGGTGGTGGTGATGGTGGTTATCCAGATAACGTAGCGTTAACATTAATAATGCCGTCTCCCTGTTAATATATATTGAAATGTGTTGAAGGCTAACATTTAAACATTAGTTATGGTTAATAAATAAAGTCAATTAATTGCTTAAAGTTATATATACTAGCTTAATTTGTATTACGGAAATTGTGGCTATTGCGGTAAGAAAGGATTAATTGTGCACCATTTTTTATTTATTTTTTTATTTATTTATTTACTTTTTTTATTTTCTTTCAATAAAAGATGCTTCATGTTCTTTGAGTAATATCAAGCTTATATTACTGAGGTTTTTAATTCGAATTGTACATATTTAGACGGCATCTTCAATACGTATAATACATTCAGTACGGCCGTATTTACGGTCGTCGTCAGGATTCTAATCGTAACCTGATTTTCTCATTTGGGACTATAGTGTTTCTAAACATTAGAACGAAACCTTTGCTTTTTAAAGTTCTTTATATTCATCTATCAGAAACAGAACGTTAAAACAGAAAAATTCCTATAGAACACGATTTTTTACAGACACCAACGTATTTGGTTTAAAAGCTAGAAACCCTAAGTTGATTGAACATAAAGTCTCCCCGTACACCATCATAGTGCAGGTTTTATTTTAATTCCTTTGGAACCAATGACCCCCGTCCAGTTATCTTGAAACTGGAATACCGCTTAAACCGGCGCTAGGGGGCATATGTAGCCTCGCAAACTACAGTGTTGCATATGAAGAGACTCAATCAAAGCGCGTTTCCGATTTTCGTGATTTTGTGTGTTCTTTGTTTCCAAAGGCAATCCTTTTTGGCTTTTATAATACATCCTATTACAATACACACGTTCTACTGTTCTCATTCCGGTGAAATATCTGTCTGTCTTATGCGTGAGTCGTCTTTCTAGTTTGCCGTGTATGGGAGAAATTCGAGCTGACATGTGTTTATCATTAAGAATAAAAAAAAGAGAATCGTGGCCTATGGGTCTCTTATTTTTCAATTCATCGTAGACTGGCACTCGCGGAAAACTTGGCATTTGTCGCATTTGATGGAGCAGAAGAAACATTGCCAGATTATTCTTAAAACAGTGAAATTTGCATTTTTCTGACACTGCTAAATTGTTCTACTTAACATGTTCCTACAACAGTATTTCCTATTATATAGTGTCTAAACATATTTCCGATATGTTGAGAGTTAATCATTAACAGTGCAAATGAAATTTTACCCGAGGCTTTTCGGCTTTCGCCTTCTTCAGAGTTTTTTTATTTTAAAAAAAATGACAAAAAAAAATGTAAAATTTACATATAAAAGGTGCATAAATTGAAAAACTGATTATGCCCTTTTCAGGCCCATGTTATCTGACTGTACGCTTGAAGGCCTTTTTTGCCTTATTAATCGATAAATATTTTAAGCAAGCTAAATAAAGCAAATTAATCGGCTGACGGCATATCTACTGTTGATAGCAAACGGGATGACCTTATATCGGCAATGGTAGATGACGCCACACTGGCTACTACCCCTGACTCAACAACTTTGTAGTATGCACTTTCCCACTTTCCATGAAGTCCTGATAATTTGAACAGGCTCTGTCATAACAGATTTACTGTGAAACGTAAACGCTGTATGTTGGTGCAGAAGGGATATTACTGCTCAGGAAAGGAAAGTTAACAATGGGAAAATTAAAGTCATTCCGTTTGTCGTAAATCCTAGTGGTAAGCTTTCCATTGTCAATGTAGATATAACAATTTAAGTATGAGGAGAAGGCTGCAGTATCCATTGTTTCCTTTATTTCAAGTTCACATGGATAAATGAATTCTAATACTCATCAAATTTTGTGTTTTTCAGAGACAATACTAGGAATAATTGTTAAAAAAATATCATTAAAGGAAACCGAATTATCGAAACGCGAGTTTTATGGTGACACTGTGCAATTTCAAAGTTGTTGGTAAATGTATAATGCCATGATCCGCATTTGTCAGAACAATTCAACTAGATTACTAATCGATATAACAGGAAGGATATAAAGCAGATGCAAAGTAACAGACTGCATGCGAAGTGGTCATTACGACAACACGCCTATTCAAATATACTGAACATTTTACTACAAACAAATGAACCTTATCGGATAAAAAAATTCTGATATTTTCACATTTCTGCTCAGAACATAGAGTGCGGGTACTCATCGAGGCGGTTCTAACGAGTACCCACAATCTATGTTTTTGAGCAGAAATAAGAAAAATTATGTATACCCCTGTAAACCCCAGTTTTACTATATAAAATTGGGGTTTAAGGGGGTCAAAATTATATAGACATGTTTTCGGGATGGTTTACCAAATAGGATTTTACATTTTGCTGCCCTACTTCATTTCAAGATGGTTAGTCGGGCTGCAGACTCTATGCTGGCTCAATCGTAAACCCTTTTATATTAAGCTAGTAGTAACTGACCTTTCTACTAGTGGATTGCTCTGTATTGAGTTTTAAGCTAAACACTCATTTGTTATTTCATCAAAGTGTGAGAAGCTAACTTATTTGTCTATTTTATTTGATCTACTGATGAATTAGGAAACCCGCACGCGGGCCGAAAATGTAGTTGCAACCTCATCAGGATACAGAGCGACGGATGGATATATATAAACCAGGTTTACATCCTTACCCCTCCCTTGTTGTTGATTCTACTGCTGATCGTTTCAAGCGGTATCCCAGTCAGCATTCTACGTAAATCTATATCGGGCCGTCATCGGCCCGTCAGGGTAGCTGACGGGCCGATGATGGCCCGATGTAGATTTACGTAGAATGCTAGCTGGGATTTCGGTTCTCATTATTTATCAGTAGTTCGCTCTTTTTTCACCTGTTAGTTATTTTGCCAACAAAGTGTTGTTTGTGTCGCCATTTTGTATAATTTAATCCTTATTTGGTACCTTGGGATGGGAGTGTGTCCTAGGGATGAAGGTTTTCTTAGTATCTAAATATTTGAGTTGCTAAATCAGTTACAATTGAAGTGCTTCTTAGCTTTATGAGTTAACTTTTACTTTGATTATGTTATTAATAATACGGTATGTGCAAGAGGAAAATAACACTCGTCTACTTAATGCAAACAAGTTAAATTGATCATATTAAGGTAGTACTGGTCTGTACTGGGTTCATTGTATATAAACTGTAGTTTGCATTCTTTATATAGGTATGATATTTATTTTTGTGGATTGCATCGATGTGTAAAGTCCTGCGTATCCCTCACAAACCAACTAAGTCCTAAGGGCCCCTAGCGATTTATTACTGGCTGTTCCAAGGTGCAAGGCGGTACTTTCATTGTGGTACTTTTTTCAAATGTTCTGTAGTATTTTACTTACAAATGTTTTTCTTTAACAATTATGTAAGATTAAGATACATTCAGTTAAAAAAGGTAAGAGAAAAGTCCAGGGAGGGCCACAATCACAAACCGCAGCCCTTCTCAGACACCAAGAGGAAGAGGAAACAGACAAAACCAAACAAGCGCAAATCGAACAAACGCACAAAAAACACTAAGATTAGCTCTCTCTTTCCCAAGCGAGGTAATCGCAATGCTAAAAGGACTGAAAATAACACAAGGCAAGACATAAAACAAATCGCCTCGTAGAATTAACCACAAAGCAACAAAGAGTAAGACTAACACCGGGACCACCGCCTTAGAACGGTCAGCAGAATAAACCAGCGCACTTTTACAGCTAGCCAACTTCACCCTGGGTACCGATCCTACTCTTAATATAGAAATACATAAAAATTCGGTTCGCATAAAGGTTACCAACTCAGTCAGTGCATCAAAGCAAAAACATAAAAATCAAATTAATCACAATGATAAACAAAGACGAGTACTCATAAGTCTGGGTAACAAATTTTCCACCCTGTTTGCAAAAAGTTGATGATCCAGCTTGCTATCTGTTCTTTTTGTGTTTTTACTTGTTTTTGTCTGTCTTTCCCTTTGATGTTTAGAACTTGATGTGGATCTGATTGTATCAGTTTTTGAGTTTATTTATTTACTAGTTTGTTAGTGATTCGGCGTTAAAATCCACGATAATGATAATACGTTACTTATAATTCCAACTATGTTTTATCAAAATATGATAAATATCACCATAATTTCAATTGTTGAGACGGCGGAAGTGTAAAATGTGTCTTTCAACCAATCGAAATGCATGAAATGTGTATAAAGATGAGGAAGTATTATGGAATAGCATATACACTTGTCTAAGCTTTATTTCACGACCGGAGAATGTTCAGAAAGCAAATACCTTTACATAGTCGTACGGACAAATAATGTTATTGTCGTTGTCAAAGTTATGCTCTAGTGATACTGCTAAAACCTGCAGTTCTATTAGTTGGTTGTCAGCAGCTACGATAATCCAGGAGCACTCTACCATATCATCGTAGTAACCATCCTCGTCCAAATCGGGGGATCTAATAATACCGGAATTATCTGTGAGTATGTGTCCACATATTTGTTGCAACACTGAAATATTCAAAAATTAATATTTGAGCCGGAGCACAGCATTTCCTACAACATTGCATGTGCGTCTAGCCACAGCTGAAGACGCTTTGGATCCGATCCTTGGTTAACCACAGAGTGCCCTGAAAGATTCTGACCAGACTACGCCATTGTACATACTGATCTTAATCTTCGTTAGGCGCACGTGCAATCTTGTAGGAAATGCTGTGTCTGGAAATGCTTAACGACTTATTGACTTTATAGATACCAGTTGCTTTACACAACTGCCTATCCATACAAGGTAAATTTGAAAGTTTGAACCATCGGGGCGCATCATGCGCATTTATTTTGTATATGTATATATAGTTATAAACGACCAAATTTGGACTGCACCAAGGCCCCATTCACCAGTTATTTTTAAAACAACATCCTAGACCAGCCTTCTGTTGGTCCAGACGTTAGGAGTAGCAGGATTTGCATGATAACGAAGGGTGCGGATGCATCGTCCAGACACGAGTAGTATAGAAAATACTCAACCGGAGCAGAACTCACAGAGCATAGCCAGGAAAAATTGCAGAACATGGTTTAGACCCTTAACTGTTGAGTCTGGATATACCCTGCCTTAACAAACAGTATAGTTCCAGGCCAGTTAGCTTCTGAAACAGCCAACTAATATGGATCTGTACTTTTGCCATTAACTATGTGAATTTATATCAGCTATCTGAATCAAGTAATCTGGTTGGCTAAATATTAGACTGGGCGTAGTATCTTAATTTATACAGCATGGCAAGGGTTAATAACTTTGCTGTTGATTTCTGTTCCAATGCAATGCTTCTGCTACAGTTCCTCTTTCCTCTTTGGTTGCTCGTTCTGATTGTGAGGTTTGTTCCGATATGGTGTTTATTTATGTTTCATTCTTTCTATTTTTTTTTTTTTTTTTTTTTTTTTTTTTTTTTTTTGGTGGGGGGGGGAGGGGGGTGGGTTCTTATCTGTTGTTGCAGTACAATGCAAATGCATCCTAGATAAAAGTTCTGATACAAAAGTTAATAATCAAAACATAATGACAAACAAACAAACAAAAACAAAAACATATATTTGTTTACTAAAGCAAAACTATTGGTGAAGTACGCTTTTATGAATTTCTGGTAAATTAGAATAAAAATCTAAAAGGCTGCATTTATTCTACAGACATCTCATTGGTCAGATGATATTAATCTTGTACATGGAGCTGATAAAAACCTAGGCCTAAGAAAGAAACGTATCTGCGGAGCTCAGTTTTCACACATTGCTCCAGACAAGGTACGTTTTGGTTCAAACGAAACGTTTAGATTTTTTTCTTATTGCTCCATAAAGCAAATAGATGAACAAGGGAACTGATACAACTGGAGCTACATCTAGTTCTCGAAGGCAAAGGAACACCCAGACAAATACAATTAAAAAGCAACAAAAAGAAGTTTGGTGTCTGTTACCCCAACTTAACTAAATATATCTTTAACTTACACAACTGTTAAATGAAAAAACATTTGTAAGTGAAACACTACAGAATATCCAACAAAAGGTACCATAATAATAGTACCGCCCTGGAACGGTCAGTCATAAATTAATACGGTGCTTAAGCTAACTATAGGGTATCCCAACTCTCAACCTCAGCTTCGATTGTAATAGAAACATCTATTTGTTCGTTTGCGTGGAGGTCTTCAATTCATCCATAAATCATTACGGGCAAGAAATAAATCACAGCTGAGATCCCCAGGGCATCCAGCAACAGCAGTGGAGTACTTCAGCTAAACAGAACCACCGAAAAACCGGTGGGCCAAGAAGCAGAAATAAAACGTTCCGGCCCGAGTCCACAGAATAGTTTTTAATTCGAAGACATTATAGAGTCTGAAATCTGACCCACTGGCGTGCAATTAAACAGACAAGCAAAGTTTTTAGCTGTAAATGGGTCAGCAGCTTGGCATGTAGACTGTTTTATGGCATCAATTATACCCCTCTCTTTTATAACATATGACAATTTTACTTAGTAGATCAGTAGATCAGAATATTTAGGTGAACCTACTATACCAGCTTTCTAAACATATACTAAGTAAACATAAACTTCAGGTTTCGATAGGACTTGTGACAATAGTGTTTAGTCTGGTATCATAGTTAGAAACACATTCATAGTGTCAACGATAAAACTTAAAGAAAAAGAACTTTTATAAGTTTAAGATATCGACACCTTTATGGAGAAGTTTGGCAGTCAGAGTTTTACCACGAGAACTGAAATCAGCAAAATGACGAGACACGCTTGCCAACGGAATAAGTTGAGAAATGTAGAATGGAAACAAAGAAAACAAAAACTATCGAAAAAAGACTAGTCAGTTTTATTAAGTCTTCTTATGCAACACTATAGTTTGCAAGGCTGCATTTACCCGCACAAAAAGTAAAAAGGTCGGAACTACGCATTACAGTTAACTGAATTTTTAAAATATTTGTTGTTGTTTGTTTTACACAGACATTCAGTTATGAAAGTTACGCAATAATATTTTGAAAAGGTGAAAATTGCTAAAGGTCTGCCAACAATCTTCCTACCTTATCGAATTTTGCACACTATTTAGCCATTGTTGATATCGGAAAACATGAAGAACTGACATTTTAAACCAAATAATATAATAAAACTTTTGGTACATAGACAGTTAGACAATTTGTTTTTCTTGAATGTAGAAAAGGTTTTGGTGTCTGGGAAGAGCTGCGGTTTGTAACTGTGGCACTCCCTGGACTTTTCTCTTACCTTTTTTGCAACGTTACTCCTTCTGATTAAAAAAACAAAAAACAGGAAAAAACGACCAAAATATGTCGAAAGCAGAGTAGTGTCACTTTTTGAAGCTCCTTCTTTTTTCACATATCATAGCTCTAAATAAGGCGCGTTTATCAAACAAAACGTACTGATATTGTTACGTGACTTCTCTTTTGAATATGTTGTTATATCTTCATAGTATGAAAAGAAGCTTACATCACGAAAACATGCCTATATAATGTTGACCCCCTTAAACCCCACTTTTATACAGTAAAACTGGGGTTTACAGGGGTATACATTATTGTTTTTATTTCTGCTCAAAAACATAGATTGTGGGTACTCGTTAGAACCGCCTCGTCGAGGCGGTTCTAACGAGTACCCACAATCTATGTTTTGAGCAGAAATATAAAAAATATCAGAGTTTTTATCTGAAAATGTTTCAATTTTTTGTGGTAAACTTTTCAGTATATTTGAATAGGCATGTTTTCGTAATGTTTTGATTTTTATTATAAGGTTAGATATATGCAGCTATAACTAAAGTGCTGATTATGGTGACTGTTTTACTTTTTAAGAGATTAGGTACACTTCAGCTTTCAAATTACGGTATTACGGTAATCACGCAGCATTCTAGTGACTAGGACATATTTGATTTTTATAATTTTAACAGCTTTCAGTACATAATGTGATCTGGGTGAACCTAGGTTCGGTGATAAATATCTCCGCAGTTCTAGGATAAAGTTTTGTCTCAAGCCAATCTTTTGAATAAGGAGACAATTTTCTTTCGTAATGTTGCATACTTGTAGCGTTTCGAGAGAAAAATGTTTTTTGTATTATATTTTGAGGAGTAGATTCGTGAGATTTTGCACCGTTCTGATAATCGAATAGGTCATTTTAAATCTTGAATATCACGTGCTGTATTGCTATATGAGTTCCCGTTTCAATAGAGCTATACACACTACATTATTTACTTTCAGGCGATATGCTATGCTGTGCGATGGGGATCTGACCATGGTAAGTCGATAATTTATTTATTTTTATTCTTGAAATATTATTGCTCAGCTCATCTTTACCGGAGCTGAAATTCGAGTAGTTGAATTTGATTTAGTCTACGATTCCT
Source organism: Anodontia alba (assembly GCA_964016985.1). Classification (NCBI taxonomy): domain Eukaryota; kingdom Metazoa; phylum Mollusca; class Bivalvia; order Lucinida; family Lucinidae; genus Anodontia; species Anodontia alba. Next base: position 16,934,979 of record OZ024831.1, on the reverse strand, counting down.
ATATCGTCCTTACTAATTAGCCCGGCGTGATGTGTAGAGCTTTATCAGATAGTGAAACATGTTCAATTCCGTAGACCCTTTTCAGGTGTGCAAGCCGTATACGTAGACCCTGATCAGGTGAGCAGGCCACAGCCGTGTATGTACACCCTGAACAAGTATGCACACTCTGGTTACGCGTGTTTGCCCAGATCAGACGAATAAGCCGTGTTGTGTGTGTAGACCCTAAATAGATTTAAAAATAAAATTTGGTCGGTTCTGTAGATCCTGGTCAGCTAGGTGAGCCTGATCGGTTCTGTACAACGTGATCAGATTGCAGATGTTAATATTTTTATACGGATAGAAAGATAAATGGATCAGAAACATTGTAGCATATTCCAACATAATATATTTTAATCTGACATGTATACAACTTCAAAGTTATTTTTACCATACATATGCGCTTGAATGTAGAACGCAGTTGGGCGTTTATGTTAAACTCTCGTGAATTCAGTACACAGTAATACACTTGTTTTTTGTGCGATTTATGAAGAGTCTTATCTGTAGTGTGTTCTTTGTTTCCAAAGGCAATCTTTGTGACGTTTATTTTACTACTGCAGCAGGCATTAGTGCCGTGAGGCGGCGGTAGAATGTCTTCCCGTACTTTACCATAGTGCAGATTATATTTCATTTCCTTTGGAATTATTGGGCCCATTGTGGAATCTTTGAAGATGGAGTTCTGTTCATGTATACGCTAGAGGGCGTAAGCAGTGTTGCAAACTTCATTACTGCTTATGAAGAGTCTCAATAAAACCGAGACTCCTATTTTCTTATCTGTAGTGTGTTCTTTGTTCCCAAAGGCAATCTTTTTGACGTTTATTTTACTACACTGCAGCTGGTATTAGTGCTGTTTGGCGGCGGTAGAACGTCTCCCCGTACTTTACCATAGTGCAGATTATATTTCATTTCCTTTGGGATCATTGGGCCCATTGTGGAATCTTAGAAGCTGGAGTTCTACTCATGTATACGCTAGAGGGCGTAAGTAGTGTTGCAAACTTCATTACTACTTATGAAGAGTCTCAATAAAACCGAGACTTCCATTTTCTTATCTGTAGTGTGTTCTTTGTTTCCAAAGGCAATCTGTTTGACGTTTATTTTACATTATTTTCATTAGTTTTCAATTATATGCGTTCCAAATACCTTAGAAATAAATACAGTTTTCTGTATATGATTATTTACAAGTCTGTTTTCTCGAGTTTTATAATGTGAAATGGCTCAAGCAGCAAGGAGTCATGTTTAAAGGCTATGGCGGTGGCACGTACTTTCTTTGTAACCGATGATTACGTGGAGAACGTTTCAGTATCATGTAATCATTGTCACAGTGGTGTAATGGCAGTTGTATTTCATTGTAGTTTTTAGATTACTAAAGGTTCTTACAAGATTGGCCGCACCATTTCACTTGCAAGGGAGAAGACTCTACCACTCAAGTTATGTTTTCTTAATTTGACTTTTTGCAAAGAACAAACATTAGTATTGAAGAAGAAAAACTAACGACCAAAGACCAGCTGGGCCCCAAAATTCCATCAGAATAATTCCGAAATAACTCAGTAGTATTTTGTTTTATCTTTATTATTATTTTTATTGCATATTAATTGTTTTTATTTATAAAGTGTCATATTTATTCCTTGATTGCTTGTGATCACGTTTAATCCATCGTCACCAGATCAAAGCTTATCCGTCTGCGTGATAGTTATGTCCCTTAATGTCCAACATGTACATATGTTGTGTGTACACATTAGAAGCGCCTAGGCGAGGCGCTACTAATGAGTACCTACAGCATATGTTTCTGTGGCAAATAAGAAAAATATTTATCTTGTCTTCCCTCTTATCTACAACTATGCCATATCTACAACTTTACGCGCTTTTTTCACGGAGTATGACCAGACAGTGTTGTGACCTTTATGTCGCTTATCTATATGGTGGATATATCATTGTCGTTTGTTGTGATTGACAGGATGTTTTGGAGACAGGTCTTCCTTATTCTATTGACCTTTGACAATTCGAAACACTCAATGTGTGTTGTTTTATTTTAGATTTTTATCATATTCGACAGGTATTTGGACTACTATATTCGTTTCTTTGGCATAAATTTTATTTCATATGCAAAATCATTGGAGAAATAGATTAAAATTCCTTATATGACTGATTTGCCGATAACCGTTTAACAGCCACTCGTTAAGTGTTTCTTAGGGTAGATAATTTTTGCTTGAGATGTACGCAACATAGAGATCATTTAGGTAGATGGGGGAGCACATTCGTACGCAAGTCTGAGCATCCCCAATTTTAAAGAAATGTATGGGGGGTCGCATTATCACTGGATGGTTTGTTGGAAATTGCATTGCAAGGACTGTATGGTTTGTAACTATTAACATTGTTAGTCAAAGAAAAGTGCAATATATTTGTGAGGTGTTTGCTGACAAACTGAATTAAGCAAAAGAAATGCAGATTTTAAGCAAAAGTTTTCTACATTGTTTTATATTACCTTCAAAAAGTGTTTATAAGTATCAAACAGATTCTCAACTCTTGATAAGGATTTCATGTGCTAGAGAAAAACGGCATCCGCATTTTCCGATGTAGTTGAAAACAGTTCCTTTTCTTGCTGAAGAAGACCAGTAGGCTCAGAAGAACAAACAAAGAGTTAATTCAAATACTGGTTGTGACTGTGTATTCTTCGTAATAGAGAAACACTTGATGACCATTAGTGAATAAATGTCATTGGACGTGTCACCAGTAACAATTCTGAGCTTGCAAAAAGGAAATATTTCTTCATCTTTAGATTCCGACATTGTATGTTTCATGCTCGAACGATAAACAAATAAACTTTTACGACTTTGGGACTTATTTCTGGTGGTTGTGAAGGTTATATAGTTATTCGTCAAACCAAGTTGTTTTGCATTTTGCGATTCAGTAAGTTTTTACTGAATACACAAAGGCTCTTGTGATAAAATTATGTTAAAAACCGTAAGAGAAAAGTCCAGGGAGTATCACAATCACAAGCCGCAACCCTCCCAGACATCAAGAGGAAGAGGAAACAGACAAAACCAAAGGCTCTTGTGATAAAATTATGTTAAAAAAGGTAAGAAAAAAGTCCAGGGAGTGCCACAATCACAAGCCGCGGTCCTTCCCAGTCACCAAGAGGAAGAGGAAACAGGCAACACCAAACAAGCGCAAATCGAACAAACGTACGAAAATCACTAAGATTTGCTAGATCATAACACAAAAAATACCCTAAAAACACCTCTTTATATAGGTAAACGTGGGTATAGAGTGTATCCTATTTCTTATAACTGCACAGAAATATACATTGTGAGTTTAAGTGAGCACACTCAGTCTATGTTTGGAAGAGTTTAGGGAAAACCATTACAATATTTCTTCTGAATATTGACTTTTTAGAACCATAAACGAAAGCCATATATCGCTTTATTCTGTAAATGTAATGCGTGCTATTGAGTGCCAAGCACGAACGACGAGTGCGTGCTACCTGCAATGGCTTAACTAAATAGAAATGAGAAATCGCTATGAGTAGAATAGTCAGCAGCTAAATATAAGACTGCCAACAAAATTAACAAATCATGATAGTAGTGCAGAGGTCTAGCATAGCAGTGATGCAATTGTATTTAAATGCGTATGATAATAGCAGGGTAAGAAAATTTCAAGACATAACAAATATATAGTACCCTAAATGGGTTGCTAATGGGTAAAAAATGGTTTGATTCTGATTCCAAGCTACGACATGTCATACAGTTAAATGAATACACACAATACACTACTGAAATAAGGTGTTGCGTCACGAAAACATGCCTATATAATATTGACCCCCTTAAACCCCACTTTTATATAGTAAAACTGGGGTTTACAGGGGTATACATTATTTTTCTTATTTCTGCTCAGAAACATAGATTGTGGGTACTCATTAGAACCGCCTCAACGAGGCGGTTCTAACGAGTACCCACAATCTATGTTTTGAGTAGAAGTATGAAAAATATCAGTATTTTTTATCTGAAAATTTTCATTTTTTGGTGGTAAAATTTTCAGTATATTTAAATAGGCATGTTTTCGTAATGCGACACATGATACAATAATTGCTCTGATCCCTCATTAAGGCTTTATCAACACTCATGCTACTCTTACAGAATAGCCCGCACATTCACTGAATCGTGAGCTTAAATGTTCGATGACAGAATTAGAATGCAAATCAAGTCTTATTATGCAAAAAGTGGTGGCATCTTTTTAAAACAAGCACCGATACACGTGAAATCGAAAATAGATAAGTGATTTTCTCATAACACTGGCAAAAATAAAGCACGCCATAATGACTTATATAAACTGCAGGCGGAATAATGGAAACAACGGTATTATCTTGCTGAAACTCCGACAGCATATATTTCATTAAAAGTGCCGAAACTTACCCGACATAGCGACAAAGTTCATCCACTGTATAGAACGGCGACAAAAAGGTCACTGCACTGTTCTCTCATACAGTGTTGTTGGTATGGCGGAATATTCTAGAAATATCTGTAACTATTCAGTTAGAATCCATCTACATAAAGTAGTTGCGGTCATGGTACCAAAGCCGCAATCCAAACTCATAAATCCATAAACGAATGACGAATCAGAATGTTCAGACCAATAGACATGGACATAAAACGATTCATCCTTTCTTTTAAGAGTGTAAGATCGTTTGCATTGATAAATGCCTATTTAGGTGTATATATTGCATTTACTAGATACCTTATGATAGGATTTTGCAAGGTTTAGACTATTAATTTTGAAAGGCATAAGCAATTCTGTTTACAAAAAAAAAAAAAAAAAAAAAAAAAAAAAAAAACGTTTGTGTGTTTTGACCATTGATTCATTTTTTTTTTTAATTTTAAAAATCATTTTTCACTGAAACCGGTGCTAGATGGCGTATGCGGCCCTGCAAATTAAAATGTTGTCATAGGCAGTGTCTCAATCAATCCGAGTCTCGGATTATTGTTCGTTACGTATTCTGCGTTTCCAAAGGCATCCTTATAGATTTTATTTAGTTAAATGTATACTTAACACCCTTACCAGATTGTTATAAGTACGCCGTTCCAAATATGTATACAGTACAAAATCAATGATTCAAACACCAGTGGCTTGTTTATCGTGCAAATTCGAACTCGTTTTTTAGTGCGAAGGAAATTCTTCCGATAGCTTAAAAACAAATTATTCTAGGATATTTTAGGGAACATTTCTAATTTCATAATAAAAATAGATGGAGAAGTGTACTCCTCAGAATCGCCTAATCGAGTCGATTTTTTTTTTCATGTGTACACTTAACATACCGTTATTTTATACAACATTGTAAAGACATCCCTAAATTAGTTCTATATGACTCCTGACTTTGCGCTATGATTAACCCTCACTGGCTTGAAATACCCGTTTCTAGAACAAATTTCTATGGTTTTACCTCATATGGGGTATACATATCTCAACTTATAAGATTCGCAAGAGCTTCTTCAAATCTTAATGACTTTAACTACCGTAATAAAGCCCTTACTGCCTAACTTCTTAGGCAGGGCTATCGTTATTTTAAACTTCGTAAGGCGTTTTCAAAATTTTATCGCAGACACAGTGCCTTGTTAGAAAAATATAGCGTCAGTCTGAAAACACTTCTGCAGTATACAGATTTAGAAAAATTGTAGGTAAATCTAACTTTTCGGAGCAATTCAGAAAACTTATTAACCGTTATAAAAGAATTGGCTAAGCCTGGATATTATGCGGCAGACTGCATGCCTAGTTGTCAACCCAATCTTTGTTGATGGCTATGCTTCACTCTTTAATTGCACGACGGCGGTTCGGGCCTCAGACTCAATGACGGCCTCTTCGTAAAACTTTAACCAGTGTGGTGGGGCTTGACGATATGTCTTTGGCTTGGCCCGCCGTGGTCCGACTATTGGTTTTCATTTACTCTGGCATACAGTAGAATTAGCCATGAGTACTCGTCTTTGTTTATTATAGTGATTAATTTGATTTTTATGTTTTCGCTTTGATGCATTGACTGAGTTGGGAGCCTTTATGCGAACCGAATTTTTATGTATTTCTGTATTAAGAGTAGCATCGGAACCCAGGGTGAAGTTAGCTAGCTGTAAAAGTGCTTTAAACCCCCCGGTGGTTTGCTCTACCGACCGTTCTAAGGCGGTGGTCCCGGTGTTAGTCTTACTCTTTGTTGCTTTGTGGTTTATTCTACGAGGTGATTTGTTGTATGTCTTTCCGTGTGCCGTTTTGTTCTTGTGTTTTTTCAGTCCTTTTAGTAGTCCGATTACCTCGCTTGGGGAAGAGAGAGCTAATCTTAGTGCTTTTCGTACATTTGTTCGGTTTGTGCTTGTTTAGATTTGTCGGTTTCCTCTTCCTCTTGGGGTCTGGGAAGGGCTGCGGTTTGTGATTGTGGCACTCCCTGGACTTTTCTCTTACCTTTTTTTAAATAAGTTCGAGCTATTAAAGTACGACTGTTTTTTATACCAAGGTCATATTTTGGTGATAACCAAACTAGTTTATCAGACCGAAAATACTTCCTATGATGTTTCTCAGAAAACTTTAAACATCGGACGATCCATTATCAGATTCTCAGGTAAAAAAAGCAGGCTGGGGTCTCAAATCTGTAGCTCATCTTAATTTCATTTTCGTAATACTCAGCGTATAACTTCTTTCACTGTTATTCAACAGAATACATCTGAACGTTTACTGTTTGACCTGTTGCCAATTCCAAATTGAGGGCATAAATCTGTTAAGGCGCTCCGTAGTATAACGTCACTTTTTCAATATTTCGTTAGAGATTTTCACGCATTAATGTATGATTCTCTGCAATATTTGTTTCTGTTCAGTTTTAATGACTTCTTTTATTCTTTCATTTATTCTAGTGTACTGACCTTTGTTCAACCGCACTGGAATCCAAAAATATCTATTCTGTGGTGGACAAAGTTTGCCATTGATTCAAGTGGTATTTTCTATTTCTTTACATTTTTATAACATGGATGACGTCAGTTGTTCTAATTATCCATCGAGTAAATGGACATTCTAGAAAATTTGAGTGATGCATCAACTGAGTATGATCTCTTGGTCACTTGAGTACTTTAGTCCAAAGCAAACTACTTATGACAATGCAGGGTCAATACTTAGGACACACGTTTGGTTTTGTAAATTCTCATATGAATCAAATCTGATCGTCTCAAACAGACCGTTTGTGTTCGATACTGTTTTCTAAAGACATGTATTGGTGTCCTATGCAGATGAACTTGTTGTGAAGTCGGTTACACTTATTTCCAAACATGATTGCAATGCATTTAAACAGGTTTCTTGGGGGGGATTGTTTTAATATGGCTGAGACATCGTACATGTGCTAAAATCTGGACTTGAAGCAGATTTGTTTTGTTTTTTGATATGACAATACAATATTATTCATCGACATTCGTGGAAGGAGACTATTAAATGGATTTGTCCGTGTTTATTTTTCTGTCCGGCCCTCCGTCCGTCATCCATTCCTCCATACACACGCTTTTGTGTGCTCCTTAACTCCTGTTCTCCTTAACATATTTTGATGATAATTGACAGAAATGTAGACTGGGTCAAGGAGGGTTGTCGCGTATAAGAATGATAACCCTCGTTTTCCGTTTTTATCCGGCCCTCCGTCCGCCATCCATTCCTCCATACACACGACTTTGTGTGCTCCTTAACTCCTGTTCTCCTTAACATATTTTGATGATAATTGACAGAAATGTAGACTGGGTCAAGGAGGGTTGTCGCGTAAATGAATGATAACCCTCGTTTTCCGTTTTTATTATCTTGCCTTGTAATAATTAGTTCTTAAACGCTATGCTCGCCGTAGCACTTATATTCCTGAATATAACCTGAAATGGTATTTGATATAAATGTGGACTCACTCAAATAGGTATGTCGCGAAAGAGAATACAAATCTCACTTTCTTAATGTTGGATTATTTTCCTTAGTTATATTGAATTCATACACCTTGTGAGCTTTCCATCAGTCCAAACCCTGGATATATTTGATGATGTTTGGTAGGAATGTGGACTAAGTCTTGTAGTTCTATCGTCTAAACAAAGACCATTTTCACCTCCTGGTATTTTTAATTATATTTCCTTTGAATATTAGGTCACCGAACAGAGTGCATTCTGCATCTCTTATGTTTGATGGTACTTGATAGGCTGAATCTAGTATATGATTTGCATTGCTGCATTATATCCCCTTCTAGCATTTGGTCGCGAATCCTTGTGCTTCCATAATTCCTATGCCTCAGCAAATATTTTGATCTTTCTTAGTGTATGGGTTGAGTTGTGTCATTTAAAGGAATGACACTAGCAAACCTTATATGTATTTTGGGATTTACTATTTTAATATCAGATGATGTTACCTAGGAAAGACCACATTCACGGAACCCATCCCTCCAAAGGAGCAGAATAGGATTAGAATGACCCTAAGTGACACCACTGAATAACACACCCACGAAAACAGAATGCACAAAACGAAAAGAAAACTGCAACAGAAATACCACCTTGGACGGGTCAACAGTAAAAATCTTTTGGGTCATTAAACTTCAGATTTTTATCCATGTACTCCATAACTGAAGATGGCTCTATCGATTCATGGCTATGCACAAGTAGAATTAAGGTAAATGAGATATGGTACTTTGTCTGTCTGCATCCATCAAAGTTAAAAATATCCCTACAGACTTGGGTTTCAAATTTCTAGCTCATATAAATATCATTAGGTTGTAGTCAGCGTATCACAGTAACGTTTCAATGTTTTTCAATAGGAAACACAGATCTTCTTTCAGTAGTATTAAATCTGGAATCATCGGATCATCACCGTATTGGGGCACATATAGCTGGCGAACTATCGACATCTTAACACATTGAATGCTACACAAGTTGGTTAACCGCATTTGACATGTTTAAAAGACATGTCCCGGACAAGGACTTCGTTCTAAGGCTTATAACTCTAGAAATATTTCATCACAAGACTTTTTTATGTCTCGATACACTAGCATCGTATTATATGTTTTTCCATAAAATTTTATGTCTCTGTCCAAATAAGTTTTGAAGGAAATAGTCAAAGGCATTTGGTTTTTAATCAGCAAATCAGTTCAGGACACAAAATTCATGTCAAGGGTCATGCTTATGAAGATGATCCATGTTGAAAACACATAGGTCATGTAAAGCAGTGCTGTCGCCTTGTATTGACACTGTACCAAAGACCATAACTCTTAGAAGATTGCACAGATCTGGAAACATTGAATTTTAATAGCTAAATATCTTATATGAAATTAATCAAAATATGACCGTAATGTAATACTCTGGTCAGCACTGGTGCTTTCATATTACTATTATTGGACTCATTTTTGCAAGCAAAACATTGTATTCCTTATTTGTATACGGGCTAGTATGTAAAATTTCAGGCTTCTAGATTGTTCAGCTTCTGAGAAATCCTGCACAAAATATTCATATTGAACTATATAAATAAGATGAATAATAGTAATTCTAAAAACTATTCTTATGCTATATAATATTACTTTTCTGGCAATAAGTTGACCAAATGTAAAGCCTCTAAAGCAAACTTCAGTGCTTATTACGTTTTGTCAGAATAATGTTCCGGACAGACGGACGGAAGGGTGTTAAAATTGTATCTCCACTTTTTCAAATATATTTATAAAGGTGTATGCATCAAAGAGTATAGTGAGTGCTATAATAGGTTATTAACATACAATGGATTCACTGAAAACAGTAAAAATAAGCAAAACGGATCCATAACAATGAGTTAATGAGGAACTATAGTTTAAATAAAAGATATAAAACTAATCCATAATACAAGTATATGACATTAAACTCAAACTTCGTTTTGCTGTTGTATCATTTACTGTGTACATATCTTATATATTTGTCTCCGGTAAGGCGAACCGTTGAGACCCTTGTTATAATACATAATACAGATGTTTGTTTTTTTTCTTTGCTTTTACGTTTCCAATACAGTATTCTATGAAGAAACAGTAACTTAGGGAATATACATATTATTGCTTGAAAGAATATGCAGAGATATGTTTGATTTTATGCTTGTAAAAAGTATGTTAAAAGTATATCTAGGTTTGTTTTGTTTTTTTATAAATTTGTGAGAAGATGTCCAAAAGTTCACCGTCGACTCATAATCGTTCCAAAATATTTATAACATTTGTATAAATGTACAGTAATATTTGAATTACATATATTTACACAAAATCATCCAAATGATTTATTACAATTCAGTACCAGTGCGAAAATAGCATTTAGCCATTAGCAACAAAAATGATAATTCGTCTGCTACTATAAATACTTTCAGCCCGCATGTAACTAAAATAGGTGTTGCGGATAGTGTTTTAATGATTATAAGGTGAGATTAGTAATTTAAGCATATAACCACAAAAATAGTGAGCATAAACCAATATAGAAGCTTTTTAAGCAATAGTTGTGCATTTTAAAATTATCTCACCTGTACAGTTATGCCCTTGATTCATATCTGGCAACCGAACAAAACAAATACAATTTTTATCGTCTCTATTCGAAAACAAACAGAAACTGCTGCTATACTGTGAGTACTATGAAACCAGTTTCTTCTGGATCGCTTGGACCTCAGCCTAAAGGCATTATTTTGCTTGTCTGTTAGAGGTATTGGAAAAGGAAAATTCGTATTACAAAACTAAACTATGAGTCCGACTCGATTTGACATACACAAACAATGAGCAACTTTCTTTGATTCAATATTGTAGAATTTCGCAGCTAGTTTACCATCTCTCTCCAGTAAAATAAGAATCAGTATTTGTATATTGAGTGTCAAATAAATTCGTATTGTTAGAATGGATATTGATTTTTTTCTGATTGCTGTTTTAGACCATAACAACATAAAGATATTCTAACCTGGGCGATCCTTTACTATTTCAAAGAAAAAGAGAAAATATTAGAGTTTATTTGATTCAGTTTGCAATATATACGAGAATACAAACGATGAAATACCGTGGCCCAAACATCTTCATCGTACTTTATTTTCAAATATGTATGCACCTATATGGACAAAGGATAATTATTTTAATTAATATTAGCAGTATATCGGAATAATTATCGACGTTTTGCGTCTCCGTACAAATGAGTAATTCGGAACAGTGTCAAATGACTAATACCGATATCTATCTCCTATACCAGGTAGATATGCACATTTTAAGACAGCCTATCCAAACAACCTACTAGAGCATGATGGAAAGTTACAATATTCCCAACGGATATTCGGGTCCATAGTAAAGCACCATGTTCTACCCTCAATTGTTAAATCTCTACAGAAATTCTCTGCGGCAGCCATAGATTCATCCAGTGGAAAATCGTCATCTTCGTCAAAGTTACTATGGGTATGAGGAAATTGTGCTGACCAAGGCTGACATTCTCTTCCATTTGCCGTCGTGGACAAAGTTCCTTGGTATGCGGTCGAGATGGTTGTATCTAAACACTCAACGGAACCTATAAATTGTCAATCAGTATTAGTATACTTGAAATAAAAGGAATAAGCAAACAGAGCAGACCAAACTCAAACAGTCTAAACGTATTAAAGCAGTGTTTAGATATTAAACATGTATAAAAATTCAAATACTTAATTTTAGGACAAGTACGTTTATGGATTAATTCTTTCAAATCGGACGATACTATTGTTGGCTGGTTTCAAGTTTCACGGCCCATTCAACAACTTTAAGGTCATGTCGAGTCGATCAGTTTACCCAGGCACACTTTTCCTGGGCAAGCTTAGTCCTCTAGCCGGTTAACCAATATTTGTGCCAGAAACGACAACTGCCCTTCTTGAACCAGCGGAAGGGTGCAGAAAGTATTTCATGATCAACCTCTACAAAAGAATGTTGTCGGAATCTGCGGTGATCGAACCCGAGACCTCTTGATCACCAGTTTGACCGCGCATGCGACTGAGCCATCGAGGTCGGTCATGTATTTGTTATAATAATACGCTTTGCTCAGGTGCCAAAGATAATAAGCGTCCGAAACGGGCTTGAATTGCTTACCTGAGCACATATTCAAAGTTCAATGGAACATAATGAAGTAGAAAACAATAAACAAAAGGCGAATACGTACACATGGCAATACAGTACTGCAACAATGCCAACAAATATTTACATAATTTCTAAATTCATTTAGACTGGAAACCTTCTCATGGGTCCATAATTCAAGTGGGTGTAGAATTTCCGAGTACCATGTCACTTGTTCCATTGGTGACCATATACACAATGTGTCACGAATAATACAAACTCTGATCTACAGTTTTAAGTGGAAAATGCGGTAAACAAACACAAAACACTAATGTAAACTGTTTCGATTATAAATGCGATGGCATCATTTTGTAGAAAGCAACGTATGATGATAAGTGAACACAAGCTAGAAAAAAAAGTTATAATCCATAGGAACATTGACCGTAAGAGTTGGGCTTATTTATGAAGACAGTTTCCTTTTTTATGTAATATGATCGTAACATTTTCAAAAGGCTGATCTAGTGGCTTTCTCGAGCTTTCCTTGTTTGTTTGTTCAGACAGGGTTAGAGTATAAGCATCACATGGATTCGTAACTCAAGATGTCCAGTTCTCTAGTAGTGTACTTTAGAGGATTTGGCTAAACGAACATTAAGCAAGGATAACCCAGGCCCTAAATCCGGTTACGTATTTTTTTTTTTTTTCTTAAATTTTATGTTATCTAATTACAAAAGCAAACTAAGTTAACTAAGTTCTCCAATCAAAGTCCTAAATCGGGTTCGGCTAATTAAACTTTATACATTAACTTATTACAAGAGCAAACTAAGCTCTCCGATCCCGGCCTTAAGCCGGAATCGGTTTGCTTTTACTTTTATAATTTAATATAATACCAAAATAAGTTCTCCGATACGTGCCCTCTTTGGATAGCAACGGAACCAAGTTTTCTTCATGGGGACAATAGAAGCTGGGTTTACAGAGTTTATAGGGCGATGTTTCGGGCGAGTAAACCCACCTCACCCTCAGCCCACACACACCGCTCCCCAGTATTTTTTTTTACTGACCGTTCCAAGTCTGTTCCTGTGTTGCAGTTCTTCTTAAAATGTGCGTCTGTGGTTTCATATATAGCGTTCGTTTTGGCCTTATTTGTTCCTCATTCCTGCTTCTTTTAGTGCCTCGGGAGAACTGTACTTTGTGTGATTGCAGTATTTCCTGGGTATCTTCACTTATCTGTTCGAATACGTAGAGAAATACAGTCGACTCTCATTATCTCGAATTCCAAGGGACTCTCTGAAATACTTCGAGATATCCGTACTTCGATATATCAGATTTGCAGAATTGAGTAAAAACTAATTCGATTAACCACATTTAACAAATATATGTGTAATTGGACCCTTTAAGTTTGAGATATATTGAAAATATTGTGGAAAAAGGAGAAATTGCTTCTTAGGAGCAATTTCTCCTCTTTTCCACAATTTTGTTTTACATGTTGTTAGATTTTCATGTTTAAGCAGGGAACAGATTTTCACTTCGAGATAAGCGGTTATTCGAGATAAACGAGTTCGAGATAGTGAGTCGACTGTACTGTATTTCTTCTGTTGTAATTTCTGTAGATCTATCTGCGGTTCAGTCAGTTACTGTGAAAGTGTAGCGAGTTGTCTTTTTGCAGTGTACGCATACTTTAGTCAATTGCTGTGTACGTGTGGCATCTCCGGAGTAACTTTATTTCGGCCGCGTAAAGCAAAAATGTAACTTCGAGCATGCACAAAATGTGCGGATTTACATCATGCTATTGTGTAAAGTCTCATTTGGACATTTTTCTCCACTGAAACATTCTATAGTATCGAATGGGTTTGTTTGCGGACAGCAATGGCCCTGATTAGACCGAGCTGATGCCTTTGTAGTCCTCATATGCACACACTTTTGCATGGGGTGGCCCATTTCTATGTCTTGAAAAGAGAACACGCACAGCTGAGTTAAATCGACAGTTATGAAAATACCAGGCCAACTTATAGCAGAGCTTACTTGACAACAAAGCCTCTACAACCATATAGGAATAGACACGTTATGATTAGATATTTGTGACGTTCATTGTCAGTTGTGTCTGACAAATTTCTGGATTTACAAACAGAAAAAATGGTGCAAATAGAGTGATGTGGATCTGATTGTATCAGTTCCTGCGTTCTCTTATTACTTTAATTTCGACTCGTTTTTTTTTTTTTTTTTTTTTTTTTTTTTTTTTTTTTTTCGATTTTTTAGAATGTTTAACTTACTGTAATAAGCATAGTTTTCCAAGCGTTTCCATCCCTGTACTTATTTCTGTGCTATGTCACAAGATTTAACAATGCTTTACTTACCCTTCGTATTCGGATATACATACCTTTGTAATCAGCATAGATCAAGGGTCTTCCAGGTTTGCACTCATCCAGCTGTTTAGTTACAAGCATTTTGCAGAATAAGTGTTAATACAGTAAAGTATTGCAACAGCATGTTTACAAGGGATTTAGAGAAACTTACACGGTAGAAAGTTACAATATTCCCATATAACGTCAGGATCCGTTGTGAAACACCAGATTCTACCCTCATTATTTGGGTCCCTACAGTAGTTCTTGGCTACGGCTACTGACCCATCTGCTGGGAATAAACTATCTTCATCAAAATTGTGATCATGCGGGGACTTGGCTGACCATGCTTGGCACTGGCGACCATTTGCTGTCACTGACAAATTACCATCATACTCAGTGGAAGGTAAGAAATCGGAACAGCCAGAAAGTCCTAGAATTGATCGAAAGTTACAAGTTTAGCGTAATACAATCTGCCGTTTGCCATATGCGCCCTGTGATCAGCCTGCTTTGATGAGTCGATCGCTAAGAACATAGATAAGGTAGATTCTCCCATGTTTCGACTCATTTCGGCAAAACGTTTCAATGAAGCATTATGGCGCAGAAGCACATAGTACTGTAGGTAACATCTAAAATATCTACATACTGTAGGTTTGGTGGTTTCTCCAAATTATAATTTGCTATACAGATTTGTGTTTATGATTACTATTTATGATCTTCAAAAACTGTTGGAAAAGCTAACTTTTCGGAGCAATGCAGAAAACTTCCCAGCCCTTCCCAGACACCAAGAGGAAACAGACAAAACCAAACAAGCGTAAATCAAACAAACTTACGAAAAGCACTAAGATTAGCTCTCTCTTTACCAAGCGAGGTAATAGCAATGCTAAAAGGACTGAAAAACACAAGAACAAAATGACACGAGTAAGACATAAAACAAATCGCCTCGTAGTATAAACCACAAAGCAACAAAGAGTAAGACTAACACCGGGACCACCGCCTTAGAACGGTCAGTAGAATAAACCATCGGGGGCTTTAATGCACTTTTACAGCTGCTAACTTCACTCTGGGTCCCGATGCTGCTCTTAATACAGAAATACATAACCATTCGGTTCGCATAAAGGCTCCTAACACAAGTCAATTCATCAAAGCGAAAACATCAAAAATCAAATTAATCACCATGATAAACAAAGACGAGTACTAAATCTACTGTATGCCAGAGTAAATAAAACCAATAGTTGAACCACGGCGGGCCCAGCCAAAGACATATCGTCAAGCCCCAACCAACCGGTTGAAGTTTTATGAAGAGGCCGTCCGTCATTGAGTCTGAAGTCCGAACGGCCGTCGTGCAATTAAAGAGTGAAGCATAGCCATCAACAATGATTGGGTTGACAAATAGGCATGCAGTCTGACGCATAATATCCAGGTTATAGCCAATTCCTTTATAACGGTTAATTAGTTTTCTGAATTGCTCCGAAAAGTTAGATTTTCCCACAATTTTTATAAATCTGTACACTAAGTCACCGTACAATTCTGGTTCTGATATACTTTGTTGCAGAAGTGTTTTCAGACTGACGCTATATTTTTCTACCAAAACACTGTGTCTGCGATAAACGCCTTACGAAGTTTAAAATAACGATAGCCCTGTCTAAGAAGTTTGGCAGTAAGGGCTTTATTACGGCAGTTAAAGTCACTAAGATTTGAAGAAGCCCTGGCGAATCTAATAAGTTGAGATATGTATACCCCATATGAGGTACGCCGGGGGACATCGCCGTCCAGAAAAAGGAAATTGACTATATCAAAATCAAAATCGTCCCGTTTTTCATAAATTTTGGTGGAAACTGTACCATTAGGTATACATAGATTCAAATGCAAAAAAAGTGCCTCGGTATCGGAAGAATTGGCTCTATTTAATTGAAGTTCTGTAGTATATATACATGTACGTCCACCATTTGGTCAAAGTAAATATTGTCAATATTTAATAAATCATCAAGGTATCTTGAAGTTGAATTGAAAGCCTCAACAATGTCAGCCTGATTTTCCCGTGAGAGACTTCAAGAAATCTCTCTCATAACAAAAAGAAACAAATCTGCAACAAGAAGAGCGCAATTAGTTCCCATTGGAATACCAATAGTTTTCCTATAATGTTTAACTCCAAATCTAATACAAATATTATCAAAAGAATAGACAAGGACATCACAGACGTTTTGACATGACAATAAATTGTTATTTTATGTATACATTAGAAGTGAAAAAAGCACATTCTTCGTTGCAAGACAAATATTTGGTATTCTCCCGAATAAACGTTCGGTTAATTAAATCAATAAGTTTATATTTTATAAACTGATGAGTTAACGTAGTATACAGTGTGGAAAAATCATATGTAGAAGCCTTAAAGTTTTTAGATTTAAATTTATTGAGAACTTCATTGGAATTTTTAATTGACCAAATATAGTTAGACCTGCTGGTAGTCCTATTCATTTGCGTTGAATTTGTATATGTCTGTCTACATTCAGATCCCGGTCTATAACTAATTTCAGTCCCAAATCCATTACACGTAATATTATTAAAACATACACGCGTACTGGTGGTTCTGCATGTTAAATCGTTTTATCAGAACTAAGACCTATTTAGAGAGAATAGCAAGATACATTTTTAAATTTTTAATTATCCTATATCCCTTTAACATTTGGACAACTTAACTTCTTAAGTTTTGAATGCGTCTATATTACTACCAGTTGCTGTGCCTGAAACATACAGGATGAATGTTTGCTCAGACCGACTGGTCTGGCCCCAAGGTTATAAAACGTTTTCTGCTCAACTCAGCTGAGCATGAAATTACCTGCTAATAAAACCCAAATTACTAACTATTGCAAATTCTTTCTTGCTAAACACAGCTGAGCATGAAAAGTTCTCTGCTGATAAATATGAAAATGCCAACTGTTGTTGGCATTTTCATGTTTATTTGCAGAGAAAATTTCATGCTCAGCTGAGTTGAGCATAAAAAAAGTTTTATAACCTCGGGGCCTGACAGCATAGAAGAAATACGCTATCGTGATAAACCCACGTATTGGGACAGATAGCCGTTGCAAACAGTGAAAACCCAGATAAGAAGCCTCAGAATGCGACGTCTGATCATTTGCCATTGTTTGCATACCGTTTAGTAATTTTACCCTAGGCATATCTAAATCACATGGCCTGACATATCAAAAATTGAAATTCGACTCAGAATGCGACGTCTGATCATTTGCCATTTTTTTAAGTATAGCCGTTTTACTCTAGGCATATCTAAATCACATGGCCTGACATATCAAAAATTGAAATTCGACTCTACCCATATATAGTGGGGGAGTTTATTCAGTCTAAAGTGGGCTAACTCTCCTGACAGATTTTACTATTCTAAGGCGCTAGTTGTAGTGTTGTTCTTTGTCCGACTCTGTGCTCTTTGAGGGGCGATTATCATGTGTTGTCTTTATTATTGTCTTATTATTTAGTTTGGTGGGACTTATCTGGCTCAGTCATTACGAAAACACGCATATTCAAATATAAAGAAAATTTCGCCTCCAAAAATTGAAAATTTCCAGATAAAAAGAACTCTGATATTTTCATATGTCCGCTCAAAATATAGATTGAGGGTACTCGTTAGAACCGCCTCGCCGAGGCGGTTCTAACGATTACCCACAATGTACGTTTTTGAGCAGAAATAAGAGAAATAATGTACACCCCCCTGTAAACCCCAGTTTTACTATATAAAAGTAGGGTTTAAGTGAGTCAAAATTATAAAGGTATGTTTTCGTGATGCTCAGTGATCACCCCATTGGGGAAGAGAGCTCTGTTTACTTTGCTTTCTGTTGGTTTGTAACTTGTGCTATCTGTCCTAAATTCGATGTTTTATCTTTTTTAAACTGTCGTTTTGCTATTACTTTTTTAAATATCTGGGCCCAGTTGTTCAAAGCATCGTTATCTTAACGTTCTATTAAGTACAATATCTAATTCACAGGTATTTGTGCTGAAAAAAATGTGGGTAGCTTTTCAAATGCAAAAGCTACTTACATTTTTTCAGCAAAAATATTAGCATATATGCCATATTTAATTATCAAAGTGTTAACGATACGTTAACTAACGACATCGTTAGTTTTGAACGACTGGACCATTTTTATTTAAGATAAAGAACAATCAAAGACAAAAGTTGTAGAGGAAGTAAAGCGCCGACATCTCCAGAAAGGTCCAAAGGACGTAACTGTACACAGATGGAGTTTTTCGAAAATATAAAATTCAGCAGATTTTCTAAGTCCCTGATTGACATTCACGTGCATTGCTCAGGCAATGCACTATTTATAGCTAATCATCGCTTAATGCAAGCATGTTCACAGTAAGCATTCTACATAAATCTACAGCGGGTGCTACCGATCCGTCAGGGCAGCGGACGGGCCGATAACGACCCGCTATAGATTTATAAAGAATGCTGGCTGGGTTATTGCTATCTATAAGCATTTATTCAACCTTGACTTTAATTTTATATTCGGTTCACGGAGCTAGATAAGCAGAGCGTTTAGCTGTGTTTTCTCTTATATTCTTCAAGAAAAGTGGCGTACTAAGATCGTGTAAGAATCACCCGGCTTGGACAATTTTAATGTTGTTTTTTTTTGTGTGTTTTTTTTTATTTATTTTTTTTCAATTAGATGTGTTTTGTAAAGAAAATAGTTACTGTAATAACATAAATATTTCATCTTTTAATTATATACCTTTATCTGACTACCGTGCATACTATGAATATCTTTCTGTGTCAGCGCCTGTCTTCCTCTACAACTATCTAAGTCATGTTCTTCCAAAATGTAAATTTAAAACGTTATCGCGACAATTTAACTTAGAGATCAAAAGTTATTATTTTGATTTGTTTACACTTCCTCTTACCGTCGTTGGTCGGCCGTTCATTGGTTTGTCAGAAGTGAGCAAAACAATTTTGACATCTGTTACTGTCTCAAACACGTACGGTTACAATTATAACTGAATGCTTGAAGACTGCGAGAGCAGTAGATTACATAAATATGCACTAGTGGAAGCTACAAAAAGACATGGACTCCAAATAGTATACATGAGGCCCCTATGTTTACATAATGAAATGTGATGTGTTAAAACGTAGCTTCAACATAAACTACATGAAAACCAAAATATGCAAATACCTCAAACTGGATACAGCACACCACCCTGTCAAAGACGTTTGAGGGGGTACCGGTAGGGATGACGTATAATTGTTAGAAAATACAATTTTTTGCTGTATCTGTTAGTGTAACATACTGTATGGTAAACGGCTCTCTTTACATCAATACTCTTTAAATTGAATAAACTCTGTCACACTATATATTGGAAGAGTCTAATTTCAATTTTAAGTATGACAGGCTATTAGAATTACATTTTCCTACAGAAAAATGGCTAAACTATTTGCATATAAAAATCTCTGATCAGACGCGTCTGACCTGGGCCTGTACTCGCCAAATACCCTTTTGGGGATCTCCGAACTAAAATGGGTTAAAGACAGGTCAGTTGTTTCTAAAAATTTAAATAACTAACGGCTTGGGTAATATTTCAAAATGAGAATGTGATAGGTTTGGAAAAATAGGTACATCTCCAAGACAGGTTACTCATAAACCTTCAATCAGACCGGGAACCAGCCGATAATTAATAAAGGAAAATATCGCTGGCATAAAATTTACAAAATAAAATACAAAACTAGAGTTTTCTTTAACTGAGAATGTGTGAAACAATGGAATAATATATGGATTAATCGGTAGTGAATTCTCTAGTGTGAGTCTCATCAGTCTCTTAGTCAATTTTAATGAGAAAATCTAACATTGAAACCATAGGAATACACTATTAAACTGGCCATACTAACTTGCCCTGCGGCCTATTTATGTTATACTAGACTGAGTACAGTTCGCATTGAGGTTACGCTCGGTGCTTATCGAAAGGGAGAATACTCTGACTTGAGCACCAATTTGTATAAGTGCAACTGCAAACAATGGCAACAAGCATGGAACTGTACGAAACGGAGGATGTCGTCAAACAGAACCTCCTAGATCTCGTTACAAATCTGTCCCATGTGGAACTCAAAATATTTAGCCAAGATGAATATAAAAAGAAGGCGTTCAAAGAATTATGCAAGCTGCTACCAACGTATGAAAAGTCAAAACTCTCAGAAACAGCCCAGTGCATATCTAATGCCCTACAGAGCGAAGTGCGTGTTCAGTTACGCAAACGATCACGGGAATGCACAAAGTCAGGAGCAAATGTGCTATCAGAGACTATCATCAGTGATCTAGATTCTACACTGCAGCTGGAATCTGACACAGAAGGTGCACATGCTGCTAATGAGCAGTCTTATTCCCAATCTTATTCCCAATTAAATGATGTTAACATGTCCGACCCAAACGACAGTATAACCCACTTAAAACAAATTGCATCAGAGAGCAGCGAAAAAATTGGGAGTTCAACAATATCCAATGCTTGTAACATCACTGAGGAAATGAACATAACAGGAACAATCAAGTGCATGGAGTGTAATCGCGATAAGTGTCTTGGTACCGATGAGTCCAGAGGTCTTTGGCTGTGTCATGATTGTAAAGAATTTTCACGAATCATGAAAGATGATGTCATAACGCTCAAAAATGACATCAAACAACTCAAGGAACATACTGACACCATACTCACAGCTGTAAACAGTTTAACGTCTGAACTGGAAACATGCATTAGTGGGCTTCACGACAAAATTACTGCCCTCAGTAACCAAATAAAGACCAGAGACAATGCTCTATCAGGCTCAATAGAAACCTTGACACTGTCAATTCAGCATTCGAACAAAGGGCGAATCAAATAATAGACAAAACAAACACCATCATAGAAAAAACCAAACACATACCGAAGCTATTACACAAGTTTCAAATCAGCCCGAGCCTACATGACAGTGGCCAAAGTAGTATTAATG